>VSMD01140951.1:0-34130 GCA_008750895.1 Mirza zaza
TTTTCTATATATATTAGTTGGCCAATTAATTTCTTTCTATTTATAGTAGAGATGGGGTCTCGCTCTTGCTCAGGCTGGTCTCGAACTCCTGAGCTCAAAGGATCCGCCCACCTCGGCCTCCCAGAGAGCTAGGATTACAGGCTTGAGCCACCGCGCCCGGCCAAAAGTCTTATTTCTTAAAATTTTCTTCTCACCTGGCTTTTGTGACGTAACTCTACTCATTCTCTGTGCTTTTGTTCATCTTTTCTTTTGTCTTCCTAAAATGTGGGCATTTCCCAGTTTTGCACCTTTCTTTCTGTTCTTTACCTTGATGATCTTATAGCTAGTCTTGGTTCCAGCTGTTGCATATTTATGGACAATTCCCAAACTTGAATAGTTGGGGTTGTATAGAGCACAAACTCTAAGTCATACAGATGACGTAGGTTCAAGTCTCAGTCCTGACACTGATTAATTTTGTCACTTACTATTTGTAGGCCTAGTTATCCTCATTTATAAAATTAGGATGATACTAACTACCCAATTGGAATGGTTAAGAAAGTTAAAAAAAGTGATGTGTTTATAGCATTTATCTAGAACCTGAGCCATAGTCAGGGTTCAATGAATGGTTGCTGTTGCTATTATTGTTTATATATCAGTTTGAGCTCTAAGCTCCCATTTTCCATCTAGATGTTAGATTCTTCTTCATTTCATTCAGGCATCTGTGTGTTCAAATATTTCATCAGTGGTTCCTTTTTTTGATCACTATACATAAAATAGACCCCATACCCAGCTCAAGCAAGCATTCTGTATCCGCTCTTCTTTCTTTGTTTTTCTTTATAACACTCATCACCATAAGACGCATTTGTTTATTTTTTATTTTTTTTTGAGACAGTCTCACTGTGTTGCCCAGGCTAGAGTTCCGTGGAGCAACCTCAAACTCCTGGGCTCAAGCAGTCCTTCTGTCTCAGCCTCCCGAATAGCTGGGACTACAGGCATGTGCTACCATGCCTGGCTAGTTTTTTCTATATATACTTTTAGTTGGCCAATTAATTTCTTTCTATTTTTAGTAGGGACGGGGTCTCCCTCTTGCTCAGGCTGGTTTCGAAATCCTGGCCCTGAGTGATCCGCCCGCCTCGGCCTCCTAGAGTGGTAGGATTATAGGTGTGAGCCATAGTGCCTGGCCCACATTTGTTTATTGTCTTCTCTCATGAGAAGATAAACTCCGTAAAAGCAGGAACGTTATTTCTTGTTCACTGATACATATATCCATCTTCTAGAACAGTTCCTGGCACATTGTAAATGATCAGTACATGAGTGTTGACTAAAGAATGTAAACTCAGTGGAGATAAAACCAAACTCAACTTTCTTTTTTCCTTCCTCTCTGTCTCACCTCTCCTCCCTCCCTGCAGTTCCACTCACTATCAGGTATTCTTCCCTATATTCCTGTTGTTTTAGTTGACATCTAGGCTAGAAACCTGAATTATTTTTCATTTCTGTCATACCCCATATTCAGTTAATTTTGACCCTCTTTTCATAATGTTTTCTCTCTTTCCCACTGCCATCCTACTACTTGCTTAAATTGTTCAGTAATGTCCTAATGGGACCTCTGGTTTCTAGTTCCCTTCCCTTTCTTCCCACTTGCCTGGGAAGTGTGTGTGTTTATCAGAGTGTTTGTTTATCCACAAGAACTCTCTGGTACTGTCATGGTGGTGTAAATATTCAGTGGTAAAGCTTCAGTTCCATCAGAATAAAACATTAATCCCTTAATTTATCTTTGAAGTCTTCATAGTACCACACTTGGGTCACATCATCCTTTCTAGCTTTATCTAGCCACTTTGTTTCTAGTCCGTGTTCCAGAATTGGGTATAGTCACCATTCCTCACACCAACTCCTCGGTTTCCTGCCTTTGTGCCATGGTTTCAGCCCCTCTCTCTGGCATGCCTCCCCCAATCCTGCCTGTCAAATTCTTACCTTTCCTGCAAGCCTAAGCTCGTGTTTCACCTCGTCTGGGAAACATTTCTGCATCCTTCCGTCTTTTCCTATGCTTTGTACCCCAAACAGCACTTACCCCTGAACTACTTGTCCACAGAGTCACTGATACCTTTAACAAAATACCGTAAAGTGTAGGCTGGAAAGTCTGAGATCAGGGTGCTCACATGGTCAGATTCTGTGAGGGCCCTCTTCTGGTTACAGACTGCTGACTTCTCACTGTGTTCTCACTGTGAAAAAAGAACTTTCTCTTCAGGCCCTTATGAGGGCACTAAACCCATTCCTGAGGGCTCCACTCTCATGACCTAATCACCTCCCAAAGGCTCCATCTCCTAATGCCATCACGTTAGGGATTAGGTTTTGATATATGAATTTTGGGGGTACACAGACATTCAGTTCACAACAATGCCTCAGATAGTTATCAAGCACTAACTATTTTGCTTTCTGTTATGGAGATGTAAAGATGAATCTTATTTAGGTTCTACCTTTAAACCACTTATAGTCTAGTGTGTAAGAAAAGACAAGCACATCAGTAACTAAAATAAAAAGTAGAAGGAGTTAAGTGCCATATGGAAGAAACAGATAATAGTTAATAATAGGTGCCATTTATTGGAGTGCATAGTATGTATTAAGGACATCATTATCACATTTAATCTTCACATAGCAAATCAGTGAGGTAGGTAGTATTATGCCTGTTTTACAGCAGAGGAATTAAATGGTTCTCTGCTACAAAGATGTTAAGTAATGGACGCAAGTTATCCATTCATATGGGTGAGCTGGATTTGAATGTAGGGCTGTGCAAAGCTTATGCTCTTAACTATCGAACAGTCTTGTCTTCTTTGGGATAACACATAGAGAAAGTGCTTTGCACAAGTCATTTTATCTTGGCTGTCAGTATAAATTCTGTATGTAATACCAGCATATAACAATTTTATTTTTCCTTTCTTTTTAAGACACTGGAAGAAGAGTTTGCCAGGAAACTGCAGGAACAGGAAGTGTTCTTTAAAATGACTGGGGAGTCTGAATGCCTTAACCCATCAACACAGAGCCGTATTTCTAAATTCTATCCTATTCCTAGCTTGCATTCTACTGGATCATAACATGGGAAGCATTCTGTGCTTGGGTTTGGCTTTTTAAATATGTCATTTTATTCTCTTCATCTTCTGCCACAGTCTATATCAAATAGCTCATGAAGACAATCACCTGCCTCACCTTCTAGGTGTTTTTTTGTTTTTTGTTTTGGATTTTTTTTTTTTTTTTTTTTGAAGCAAAGATGAAGGGAAAACAAAGTAAGACAGATGCTGGGCCATGTTGGCAAAGTAGCATCTTGCAGTAATTCCCTAAGGCGATTTTTGTATATTAATCTTAAAAATTGTATTCTTTAGACACTGTTACCTGAAAAATTGTTACAAGAAGTAATGTTTAAAGTTTATTTTTAAAAAACTGTTACATCACTAAGTATTAATAAATGTCTTTTTACCTGCCCTAACTTCTCAATGATGCCTAAATTCTATAGCTGAAGCTCTGCTGTAGAGGGTTGAAATGATTTTCTTTTGGTGAATCAGCTCTCATAAAAAAGCTATGAATTGCTCAAAATGTTCTATTGATTCAGTGAATAAATATATTTTATCTTTAAATAGGAATAAACTCTTTTAAAAGAGAGAAATTATTTCAGTAATTTGTTGAAAGTAATTATTTATTTAGGCATGAGCTAATAATTGAGGGTGCTAGTTTTATTAAGATAGTGCCTAAAACACTAAATTTTAATCAAGTCTAAAATAGGAATTTTTTTTGATTAACAGGGACATAACATCTTTAGCATTCAACATTACTGTGTTAAAAATCTTGTTCCTATTACCATTGGATGGAAATATTCTTCCTAAAATATATATTGTACAAAGTTTGAAAGACAAAAAAGAGTAGCTTTTAGATGTGCAAATTGGAAATGTAAAATACCAAATTAAAAGTATTATAGATTTAGCTGTCTCAGTTTATTTTCTAAAATAATACATAAGTTAAATGACTTCCCTCCATCTTAGTGAATTCTGTTCATTTAAAATTCTGTGAGAAGCTTGCAGGCTCTGAGTCATATTTATAAATATATTTTCTGAAATTAATCTTAAAAGAGGCATTTATTCAGAATACTTTTTTTTTAAAGGATTTAAATATTTAGGCAAATGTCAGAAATGACTTTTCATTGTTTTGAATCAGGCTACTTTTTGGTTTTCTTTTGTTCCATATTTAAATTATTTACTTTGGGAAAAGCCTGAAACCTTTATCATGTGGTTGCTGATATATGTAATTATTAATGAAATGTTCACTCTTAGTCGCTTTTGAGGCTTAGAATTTCAACAATGTGTCAGGTCAAACAGTATTATGAACTGGACTTTGGTATGTGAGACAGCACATTTGTAAATGATGCTTGTTGCCTGCCATTTACAACCTATTCTCTTTTAAAAGTGCTAGATACCAAATTATAAAAGTTTGTTTTTAGTTATACTACTTTTGAGGCTGGTGAAAAATTTAAATGCAACTTTGTGGGAACACTGATTTATACTAAGAAAATGTAAATGTCTGTAGCACTTTCTTGCAGTTAATTTGAAAACTTTAGATGCTGAACCTTATTTTGTCAGTGGTTTAGAGGATTTAAAAATGCATGTGCGATTTTAATTTTGTAATTGTTTTGACAAGCATAACTTGGACAACTTTGTAGGTAGCCTTAACTTCTGGCCAAGTTTGTTTTTTTATATAAATATATATACATATATATATTATGTATGGTTGTAAATTCATACACTTATCACATAAATGTGTTACTGTATACAAAACTCTTTTAATGCTTTATTCTCAAATGCTGGGTTGAAAAATGTTTTTAAAGCCTTTTGAAATATATATCTTTATAAAGTAATATTCAGGATGATGGAAATTGTTTATATTGTTATGATAAAAATGACAGTATAATGTTGCCCAGTGTATTTAATGATTTATTTGATGATGGAGTGGGGAGGAAGGTTCTCATAACCACTTTCTCCTTTGAAATTTTCAGTTTATTAGCTTTTTAAAAATGAATACTTTAGGCAGTGGATATTTTTTCAGTAGCATTGAAATGATACCCTGTGTGCTAAAGTTTGTGGCGCCTAATTAATTTGGTCTGAATATTTGATTCTTTTCCTTTCAATTTGACATTCAGAGTATTGACTCAAGGCGAGAGAGGCTCAGAGTGGCACGGTTGATGCTGTGGGTAAAATTATTAGCGACTCGCATCTCCCTTAAAGCTGCCTTTTGGATTCAGTGTTTGTGCTTGAGTTTTCTTTCAAACATGACCGTATTCATATGGGTGCAAGACTATACAATGGTACCTGTGTAGAGGTGAAGCATTCATTTTCATACTTAAAGTTATGTAAATCTTTTCAAAAAGTGTTTTGTTATAGAATATACTGTTTGTACCCATACTGGCCCACCTCTTGTTAGGCCCTATATTCAAATAGATAATAGTGATCATTCTTTCTTGCATGAAGTGTAGGTAGGGAGTGGGTGAAAGGCACAGACTTCTTTGAAATCTAAGAGTACAAATTTCTTCCTGATTTGGTTGGTTTGTTGCTGTGGCAGAATGTGCCATGAAATGCATAAAAGAACTTCTTCATAGGTGCACCCTAATCAGTCCCCTCTCCTCTTTTTCCTGAGTGCTGTGAACACACCAGACCTGCACACTTCTGTAGGTCCAGCTCCTAGAGCTTGGGGCACCAGGCTGCCTTCCTAGTCCTGTCAACCATAGGGTATGAATTGCTGAATTAGCTGCTATTTTATGTGGAGTCACATTAAGCTTTTTCTTACCCTTCTCTATGGGGAAGCTATAGGGTGGGTAAGGAGGAAATTAGAGTGCTTTTACTTTGCTGAAAATATTAGAAATTTACTGTGACAGGATACAGCAAATTGTAATTAAATATAAACCAGAACCAGAGCTACCTCTAAGTAGTATTTCCTCAAGCACAAAGCTCTCAGGCATATGAGACTCACTTTAATAGAGGGTCTCTGATTTCTTGAGCGTCAGTGAATTTCAGAAGTGACTATTTTTTGTATTCTTCTAGTTTCCTTGTAACTACACACTTTTTCCCATTCCACACTGTGCTTAAATGACAGACTTCCGAGAAGCCAAATTCTGTCAAAGTGTTAGCTAGAGATGTTGATTAAAGAAAAACCTAGACGGAAGTGGAAGAAGAGTGTTCCAATTCTAATAGTCTTTTGATTAAATAAATCAATTCTTTTCTGGGAAATGATTTTTTTATAGGAAATGGGATGATATTTTAAATGCTTTTCTTAAGTTGAAGGCACAACAGTTAATGCCTCTATTGTTGCTATTCTGTGGCTGATGTGGTTTTGATAAAGCTTTAAAATTTCTGCTACTAAGCCTGGGATAGAGTGTTTTACCAGTTTTAAATGTTGGCTGCAGCTTTTTGTGATCCTTCTCTGATTTGCAGTGTAATGAGTTCATAAGCTAAATTTTCAGAAATAATTTTGTTTCAGATTATGCCACTTGTCTATTTGAGAGCAACATGTCTTTTCAATCATGAGATTGACACACAAAAAATAAAGTTATTTCTTAATCTATCTTGGGAAGCAGTCTTTTATTGAGAATCTTTGAAACTAGGTTGTCCTGCATGAGAAAACTTTGCAGGTTTTTTGGTCCTACTTATATTTTAAAACGTACAATCCTCCAAGTGTTCTGATCCTTCTAGACTTATTAGCATTCCTAGCCATCTGTAGTGCACACCACATGCGCATACACACAGTGTATGTGTATTATGTACTATTTACTACACAGTAAATGTAGTATTTACCAGTAATTTGCTGGAAGGTGTCTTTCAGCATGCCAACTCTTCCTTTGAGAGGTGCTTAAACTATTTCTATCAGTGTGTGTGTGTATATATATGTGTGTGTGTATATATATGTGTGTGTGTATATATATATATTTCCTTTTTCTCCCCTTGGGACGGATTATTTTTCTCACCAAATATTTCACAAATCATATGACCTCACTTCTGCTATAAAATAACCTCTTTTTGTCATTGATAAGTTCATGCAGGATTTAGTAGACACTAGGCAGCATCATTTGGCAAGTGTTCAGCTTGGCTGCAGGGAGGCATAGCATGTCATTTTCTAATCAAGGAGCATCATGCAGTATTGAGCTCATTCTTGATTTTTTTTTTTTTAAACAAAAGAGCCTCAGATTCATTGCTATCCAGCTGGGAACATATCTCATATCTGCTGATCCTCTTTCTGGGTTTTGTCCAGAGAAGGTAGCAAGTTTGGAATTTTGCCCTATTTCACTTGAAGATTTTTGGATATCTTAGTAAGGTAAATCTAGTAACAAGGGAAAAACTCTTAAGTCTGATAATCAAGATAAGAATCATTATTAAGGGAGATATAATACTTAAGCCCCTGAAGCTACTTTTAACAAGAGTCAAAGCTATGAAAATGTAAAATTAAATTTGGCCTTTGGTTAAAACTGGTAAGTTCTTTTGAAAAAATTATTAAAAAGGCACATCACATTCGTTATATACAATAATAAGTTTTCATTAGAGTAAAAAGTTGTTTGAAATTCTTATTTTTAAAATTCCCATATTCACAGCAGGTAGCTATCAGGATATAATAAAGGAAGCAAAAAGACTATGTAGTATTGGGTGCTTGACTGGGTTTTTCTGTTAGCAATTGTTTGATACAGTGGAACTAACTAAATCATGTGTTTTTTTCTAGGATAATATGTGGGATACTTAGGAGAGGCCATATGGAAAACAAACATCACAGTCTTTTAGAAGTAGATTTAATTTAATCTCATTTAAAATTATCCAGTAATTGAGAGGTCACAATTTGTTATAAATTCAAAAGTTGGCCAAGTATAGCCTCTTCTGAATTTGAGTGTCTGATTTTTTTTTTTAATTTTTTTATTGGTGCCAACAACTCAATGAGTGTCTAATTTTACTGTGAATTTCTTGGAGGCATTTGATAGTTGTACATTTTTGTTTAATAGGAGTTTTGTTATTCCATATATTACTTGCCTTACAGTCATAATTTGCCCCAGGGTAAAGCATTACATTAATTGCAAGTAATCTTGTTGCTCATTTATTGCATATGTGTTTATTTCAAGTATTAGTAACTCATGCTTAGGGAAAACTTTCATATACTTTGTAATATGCCCAGATTGAGTTAATAGTTGCAGACAAAGGTCTGTCTTTAAACATCTTAGTGATTAAATGAAATGCCAGAAGCTGTGTCCCAAAATACAACCAGTTTTTTTTTCTTGTGTTAGACTCAAGATAATTAGATAATAGTGTTAGATAATAGTGTTAGACCCTGTTAACCCAGAATTTTTTTTTTTAACATTTCTTTGGTCAGATGAATCATATTAAACATGATATTAAAAAAGAAAAAAACCTTTAATTAGAAATTTTACAATTGAAATGACTTTATCTTATAGACCACCTACAAATGTTTTTAAACATTGAAAAGTGCTTAAAAGTCAACCATGCCCAGTCCCCCATGCCATTTCCTGAGTGCAGAACAGAGGGTGACATCTCAAGCTGAAGCCATCTGTCCCCAGCCTCAGGTATTCTTTCCCCTCCCCTTTCCTTGCCCATTGCCCCTCACCCTTCTTTTCCTATTTGCTGTAGCCTATTTCAGTATAACGTATCTGTGAACTCTAGCATGGACCTATGGACAGATCATAGCTACAATCAGACTTCTAAGCAAGTGGGAATATGCTATACATATAGAATATGATAACCATTAGAAACCCTGTCACCTCCTACAGGGGAAGTGAATTTCTTAAGTTTTTCAGTTGCAAGAGTCACTTCTTAGCCAACTCTTTTCTGTGACCAGAGAATGCAGAGTGGAAAGGGGAGGAAGGAGCTGACAGCACAGCCTTGCAGCAGTTGCCAGAACACACCCCCATCAAGTGTCACCTCCAGGAAGGCACCCCATTCCCGTCTTCCATTTTCTGGGCTCATATTTAGGCAAAGCTCTAAGCCTCCTGAGCCAACTTTTATGTAGCTGGCTCTCGTAGGTTGAGGCTTGTACTAAGTATAACTGAAGCCAGGGAGCTCGGGTCTAGATAGAAGAGAAGCTAGTCTCATTCTAAAACATTGCAACTATTCTTAAAATCTACCCAATGAAGCTGTTTCAGATTGTGTATCTTTGTCTGAGTTCTATATATGTATATTTTGTTCAGACTAAAACAGGTGTTGCTAGGTGACTATTTGGCTATGCTATCCCCGTAGGACACTGACAGACTCCAGTTTTCACCCTCTGGAGACATTTGACCTAAGTGTCGTACGCATTGGGAGAACTGGTCCAGGGGGTTGTCCCACCAAAGCTTGCTCATGGCTTCATGGCGATACTTCTCTTTCTCCGCCCGACATAGACTTGGTCACCTGAAAGAAGATGAGTAGAAAGTTTAAAAATATCTGTGGTCTGTGGGGACCTTAGCTCAGGCAATTACTGCAACTGTGACCCCTACAAAGATGGTTTCAAGGTTAAATCTTTTGTAAAGACTCAGTTTATTTACATCACCCACTTTCATGCCAGCTTCGTTCTCCCTTTCTTCCCTGCCTTGGCACTCTCCTTCCTTTCTCCCTCATTGTGAGTGTGATTGTTATGCAAATTCTGTTCTTGGCAGCGCCTGCCTTCAGTGATTGGCATTTGTCTGACCTTCTCAGGCTGGCTCTGGGACACATCGCTTGCTTCTCTACAGAGCACCTGCCTTGCAGCACTCCAGAACCCACAGCAGCCAGGCTTACCTTTGTCTCCTTTTTCTCCCTTGTGCCCTCGAGGGCCAGGATGACCTGGTGGTCCAGCAGGGCCCCTGTCACCTAGAAGGACAGACGGGGACATGACTAAGTGATGCATGAGTGTGGGGACGGAGGACAAGGGAGCCAACGTAGCACCAGCAAGGGAGCTGCTTTTCAGCAAGAGGTTACTGTTGCGTAGGATCGTGGGGGCTGGCTTCCTGCCACCACTTACCTTTGGGTCCTGGGGAGCCCACCTCTCCCTTCTGCCCAGGGGGTCCAGGAATGGCTCCATAAGCTACAAGGGGTAGAAAAACTGGCCTTAGACTAGAGTCACCCTGAAGCTTGGGAGGTCAAAGTGACACAAACAGATGGTGATGGAGTTTGGTCTTGTAAGAGGAAACAAAGTTTAGAATTAATATGTTCAGTTTTCAGCATCTCAAGTGTTAATAACTGGAGGTTTTTCCTGAGACTTTTGTCTCTGGAGCAGGCCCCGTGTGAGACTGCAGTGAGTCAGATGCTGTGAGAGTAACTGGCATGCCCTTACTTCGGAAGAAGTCCATGAGGTCCGAGGTCACGTTGCTGTAAGCGGAGAAGACCTTGCTGATGCCAGGTGGTCCCTGGGGCCCAGGCCGGCCTGGTGGGCCCTGGACAGTGTAGGCCATGCCTTGCAGCAGGCCCTGACCTGTAAAATACCAGAGCATGGGCGCAGGAAGCAGGGGTCGCCCGGTACCCTCTTCAGTAGGCAGTGCCCCCAAAGTAGTGACACTCCTAGCAAGGGAACAGCCCTGCTGACTTCCTTTGTATTCCCATGTGACTGGCACAGGTGTCTGCCCGCTGCGGGCCTTCAGCAAAGGCAAGTGTAACTGTGCTGAGAAACTATAGAGTAAAAGGACTTCTTAGCCAACATCCTTCCCTGAGCCCCGCCAGAAGACTAGCAAGGTCCTAACCACTCTTCCGGGACCGAGAAGAGGTTCGGTGTTGGGAAAGCGAAGCACACAGACCCCGGTGTGCTGTGCCCTGCAGCTTAGTTTCCAGCACAGGGGCCTTTTGAGTAGAGTGGGCTGAGAACTAGGATGGGGCCTCCTGTCTTCAGTCCCTGCCCATCTCACTCCAGACTGCTGTCTTCAGAGCCTGGGTGCTCCAAACACGAGAGGGCCAATCTATGGAAATGCCCAAGGCCTAAATGTCCCTACTTACGCTGCAAGCTCTCTGACACTCGAACAGCCAGCTTATTGTAATCCAGACCTCCAGCGAAGCCAGCTGAGAATGGCCCGCCTTCACCACCATACATGCCACCTTCTGCCGCTGCCCCGTAGCCTCCGTCTCCAGCCCCACCAAAGGCTGCCCCTTCGCCCAGGGCGCCTCCGCCGGCTCCTCCCAGGCCCATGGAGGAGCTGTAGGAGCCGCCCCGGCTGGAGGACGAGCTGTGTGAGGAGGAGCTGCTCGTCCGCCGGTAGGAGTCATCCATGGACAGGAGGCGGCTGTCTCCGGGTGGTCCCTGTGGCCCCGGGGGTCCTGGGGGGCCAACAATGAAGCTGCGCACGTCAGGACCTGCCGGGTGGGGAGCTGTGTGAGTGGGAGCTCAGATCTCGGCGGAGAGAGACTAGGGTTAGAGGGTCTCTCCCAGGGTCTCAACACCTCTTCGCAAGCAGAAGTGAACTTCAGGGCCCTCGTACACGAGCAGGAGAATGCTGGTCGGCAAGAAACCGGGCTTACGCCAACCCCTGGCTCTCTTGCACCCGGCCTCCCGCTTCCTTCAAGCACCTTGCTGCCCCACCGACGGGGAAGAGTGAGGTCTGGGGAGGGGTGGGGGACCCAATGTCAGGGCACCTACTCGTGAGGTAGCTGATCAGCTCGCTCCGGAAGCTGTCGCTGTTCTCAGTCGCATAGGTTGCCAGAGCTCCCGAGACACCCTGGGGGCCTCGAGGACCTGGGGGACCAGGAGGGCCTGGAGGGCCTGGGATGGATGACAAGCCGGCAGCTGAGCAAGGGAAGGGAAAGAAGGGTCAGAGCCATGCTGCCGGGGGAGCTGGACTCAGCCAGGGCCCAGGGCCCACCGTGGGCCCCTCCTAGAAGGTGGCGAGGAGGCTGGGCCTCCGGGTGAGGGGCGGGGCCCACATGCTGGCACCATCCAGGAATGGCTGCCCCCACAGGCCCTCCCACTCCCAAGTCTGAGCCTCATTTGACCCAAATCCTGTCGCCTCCTCCCAGCCCTTCCGTCACTGGGAGGTGGAGCCCCGGTTTAGTCCCAGTCACAGGCCAGGCTTCACTTAGGGCGCTGTCTCTCCTCACTTCCCCAGGAGCCCTTGGTGAGGAGCACTGATCTAACTCTGCGTGGCTGCCCTCTGCCCTCCTCATCCTGGCCCCCCAGCACCCTACTATGCAAGTAAGATGAGAGATCCTCCATGCTGATGCTGGACCATGCATTGCCAGGGATCCCTGGTGGCCCTGGGGGTCCTGGGGGTCCAACGATGCCTCTGTATTCGGACCCTGAGACACAGGGGAGGGCAGGGGGTCAGTTCTGACCTGCACCAGGGGCTCTGCCTCCTCCCAGACCACCTAGACAGACGTCCCCTGTTCAGCCTCACCTCGGAGCAAGGAGAGGAGCTCCTCATAGGACGTTCCTGGCAGGCCAGGGGGGCCGGGGGGCCCGGGGGGGCCAGGGAGCCCGATGCTGATCCCAGAACCTGGAGAGAGAATCCCAAGCTGTGGTGGATTCAGATCAGGCAGGGGAAGGCAGAGAGAAGACTGTCAGAGAGGAGGTCGCACATCAGAGAGATTTAGATGGAAGTAGGGTCTGAAAAAGGGGGCAGAAGAGGTGGCAGGAAGAGAGCAGGGGAGAGGAATACTGCAGAGACAGACATAGAGGGAGGAAGGGGAGGAGGGGCCGAGAAGAGTGCAGGTCAAGGCTGCCCATCTGCGTCATCCTGCTGCCGCGTGAACGGGAGAGTGTGAGTGTGTGTGTGTGTGCATGGGAGTGTGTGAGTGTGTCCATGGGAGTGTGTGTGCGTGGGAGTGTGTGCATGTGCGTGTGTGCATGTGTGCATAGGAGTGTGTGTGCGTGGGAGTGTGTGTGCATGGGAGAGTGTGCATGGGAGCGTGCGAGTGTGTGCATGTGTGCCTGGGAGAGTGTGTGTGTGTGCGTGGGAGTGTGTGTGCATGTGCGTGTGTGCATGTGTTCATAGCAGAGTGTGTGTGTGCGTGGGAGTGTGTGTGCATGGGAGAGTATGTGCATGGGAGCGTGCAAGTGTGTGCATCTGTGCCTGGGAGAGTGTGTGTGTGCGTGGGAGTGTGTGTGCATGGGAGAGTGTATGTACATGGGGGCGTGCATGTGTGCATAGGAGAGTGTGTGTGCGTGGGAGTGTGTGTGCATGGGAGTGTGTGTGCATGGGAGAGTATGTGCATGGGAGCGTGCAAGTGTGTGCATGTGTGCCTGGGAGAGTGTGTGTGTGCGTGGGAGTGTGTGTGCATGGGAGAGTGTATGTGCATGGGAGAGTGTATGGGCATGGGAGAGTGTATGGGCATGGGAGAGTGTATGTGCATGGGAGCGTGCGTGTGTGTGCATGTGTGCATAGGAGAGTGTGTGTGTGCATGTGTGCACAGGAGAGTGAGTGCATGGGAGAGTGTGTGTGCATGTGTGTAAGGGAGAGTGTGTGTGTGCTTGGGAGTGTGTATGCATGGGAGAGTGTGTGTGTGCATGTGTGCATGGGAAGTGTGTGAGCATGGGAGTATGCGTGTGTGTGCATGTGTGCATAGGAGAGTGTGTGTGTGTGGGAGTGTATGCATGTGCGTGTGTGCATGAGAGAGAGTCATGTGTGGACTCCATGAAGGTCAGAGCCCCAGACACTGGTTTTGGCTTTGTTGGCCACACTCCTTGACCTACTCTGGAGTCGCAGGTTTGAATAGCTGGGAACGCCGCTCACTCTGCTGGGCTGGAGCCTGGCAGGTCAGTGGGGCCACTTCAGGGAAGCCCAGCACCGGGTCCTCATCCCAGGCGCCTCTTGACCGCCCCTCCTGACCATCCTGCCTGCAGAGGGCAGGCCAGGCGGCAGACACTCACTTGACATGTAGCTGAGAATGCGGCTGCTCAGCTCTGCATAGTCCAAAGACAGGAGGGACCCGTCCCCACTGGCCCCCATCAGTTGCTGACGTAGGTACTGGCGCACGTCATCCCCTGGAGAGGAGAGGATGTACTAGCATGGACGCACCCAGGCCGCAGGCGTCCCAGCCTACCCCCTGCACAGACTGGCTCCCAAGGGCCATTGGCGAGTTCTGGGTTCGCAGGCCCACTCTGGCCAGGCTCCTGAGGGGGCACAGCCTGCTTGCCTGGCATTGGGGTCGGGGGGTTTGCTGCCCCCTTTCCGGTCAGATTCTGACTCGGCCAGCAGATCAGAGCCAAGTGGCTCCTTGCCCCGGGGACTGCCTCCCACTTGCAGCCTGACAAGTGAGGTCAGGAGAGAACAAGGAGGGTCCCGCCCTTGAGCCCACCGCGGGCACTCACGCTGCAGCACGGCCAGGATGTCTTCAGAGGAGATGGAGGCGGAGGAGCGGCTGACGCTGTACCCCGAGGCTGCCAGGAAGAAAACCCCAGGTTACCTGCATAGCGGGTACTGGAGCAACACCCTCCTTATTCCAGAATCTGAAAGACTCGGTCAACTAGCCATTTCTCTTTGGGGGAAACGAATGAATGGGGGCATTATGAAGCTATTCTGAAAGCATGAAAAGGTCAAAAGTTGTTTGTTCGTTTTGGTAAGAAATGCAGTTTGTTTTCAAGAATATGCTTTGGCCTAACTCCTACCAGATACTGCCGCCCTGAAGGCGCTGTTTTCTGAACAGGTGAGACAAGCCCCAGTTAGGAGCAGCTAGCCAGGCGCAGGAGGCTCCCTCAGCATGGCTCTCCCGTGCGCTCCCAACCTGAACGAGCCCTGCTGAAGCTGTGTCCCAGTGGCCTGGTTATTATGAATGCAGAATTAAAAATCATATTCAAGAGAAGGGCAAAGAGAGCAGCAAAGTAAGAGAGGAGGCTCTGGCAGCCAAAGTGGCCCCTGAGGAGGAAGGAGCCCAGGTCCCGGGCGTGGGAGACGCTCACCCTGCAGGTAGCTCACGACCTGGCTGGCCAGCTCCGCGTAGTTGAAAGTCTCGCCTGTGATGGTGGTGACAGGCCCTGGGGGACCAGGTGGGCCTGGGGGACCCTGAACCCCAGATAGGTAAGATCTGATACTGTCACCTGCCAACGAAGGAATAAGCACAGTCAGGCCTGTCCCCAAGAGGACAGGGCATCCCCACAGAGATGACCTGGAGCATGTGATGAAATGCCTGGCCTGAACCCCCCATGGGCCCAGGGCAGGGCCAGCAGGGAGCCTAGACTCTTCTTGTTGTCTTTCCCCTTGTTACTGATGCAGAAACTGAGGCAGAAGCCTGTCCTCAGCCAGGGTCAGGTGGTCTGTGGGGGCTGTGGTCCAACAAGACTCCGGTCAGCCACCCATTTGACAAATGACCCACGTGCAGGCATGAGGTGGGAGAGTGCACGTGGGTGAGCGTGTGAGTGGGCACGTGGGTGAGCATGTGGATATGCCAGCCACCCTGCCCCGGTGTAGGGGTAAGGACAAGGCTGGGTGGGCAGCTGTGAGGCCCGCATTGGGGGCTCCCAGCCTGTAGGCCTGGCTTCATGGGTGGAAGACCCAGGCCTTTCCGCACAGACTGGCTCCCCGACACACACACACACACACACACACACACACTCTCTCTCTCACACACTCACTCACGTACTCCCACTGCCCGACAAGGCCTACAGGCTGGGTGGCCGGCCACTCACTCTGCATGTACTCAGAGATGTACTGCTGAATCTCCCGGCCGGAGCTGCTGATGGCGCCTGGAGGCCCCGGGGGCCCTGGGGGGCCGGGCGGGCCCTGCATGTACATGGTGCTCGATGACCCTCCTGCAGGAAAGAGAAAGCGATGCAGAGCCTGAGCCGGTTTCTGTAGCCCAGGGTCAGACTCACAGGGGCCAGGCATTGCTTCCACAGTCAGCGAGGGAAGGGTCTCTCTCAGGGGGAAAAATGGGACCGTGGCAGAGAGAAGGATCCCTGACAAGAGAGGAAAAGAGTGCCTATGGCAGCCACTGTCTGAAAGAGGCAGAGCTGGGGAGAGGAACTTTGGTCACCTGTGGTGCTTACCTTGAGGGGAACCACCAGGAACTCCAGGAGTTCCTGGGACACCGGGATCACCTGGAATCCAAAACAAGAAACCCTGTTTGCATCACCTCCTCCAGGAAGCCTTCCCTGGTTAAGCCCAGTGACACTCATTAGTGTGTGGCGCAACAATCGTCCCACAACTCCTGGCCACATTTCTGTAATGACACCACAGAGCCTGTGCACAGAGACTGCCTGTCCACGTGGTCGCCCCTCCGTCCCTCTGGCTCCTCTCCCTCCCAAGCCTTCAGCAGCAAAAGCACTGCTGCCTTCTTGAGCTCTGGGCTCTGGCCACCAGGCCTGCCCTGACTCTTCCTGGCTGCTCCCTCACTGACCTTTGTCCCCTTTGGGGCCAGGTGGGCCTGGTGGTCCCTGCAGGTTGAGTCCGAGAGAACTGGACCCTGGAAGCCAACAACACACAGAGCCGTCAGCCAGGGCGGGAGAGGCTCTGGCTGCAGCCGGAACGGGGCAGGGCTCAGCGCTTACCTGAGGTCGAGAACCCTGGGGGCCCCTGCTCGCCTGAGGAACCGAGAGAGGGACAGTCAGTCTCGTTTTCCTTGCCCTGCCCCCACCACCCAGCACCACCCTGGAGACTCCCCAAGATCCATGGCTGGTGGGGCCGTGTCGCCTATTGGGCAGTACCTAGAGCTGCTACACAGTCTCTCTCACACACACACACACACTTGACCACACACACGCACATAAACATTCAACCACTCACAGAGACACGCTCTGACCCCCCACACTCATGTGGACCAAATGCGTTTCCAATAAGCTCAAAGCTCTTCGAAGGTCAGCTTTTGCCACCCCCACCCTTCCCCCAGCTTTTGTGTGATGCCAGCTCTACTGTACCTTGGTGTCCTCGGGGGCCTGGGGGACCTGAGGGAAGGAGGCAGAGAACCGTGAGACAGGTACTAACCAGGAGTTGTGACTTCCACAGGCCCACGGAGGAGGGGACCGGGGCTCCGTGCTGGAGCAGACACAGTACTAGGGGCTCCTTGTGCTTCTCCTTCCACCAGGCAATGAAGGGCAGAATTCTGTGCGGAGTTTTGACCGCTGTGCCCTACCCCCATCCCCACCCCACCCCCTCCAGGCTGCTGAGCCCCTAATGGGACATGGCAGGAGGAGGGAGAAATGCCCCAGATCGTCCAGTCTTGTCCCAGCTCTCCTGGCTGACTGGTGGGTGAGCAGGGGACACATAGTGGCTTCCTGGCTCCCTGAGATGCTTTCTCACCTTGGTCTCCCTTGGGGCCTGGGGGGCCAGGTGGGCCTGGGGGGCCAGAGAAGACGGTTTCTGCAGAGGAAAGAAATAGTTTGAGTGTGGACGCAGGACCTAGCACAGCACTTGGCTCACTATAGATGCTCAATCAGTATTTGTGAGTGGGTGGATGGATGGGTGGTTAGATGGTTGGGAGGCTGGATATAAAAATAAATGAATGGATGAATGAATGAATGAAGAGATGAATAGATGGACGAATTCCACTAGGGACCAGTTCTGGCTTAATGTTTGCTCTACAGTGATGTCCGTAAGTTTCTATGTTGTATTGTCAGCGTTTATCTCATTTCGAGTGCAGGTGTCCTATCTGCTTTATCAGACCTGGGCTCCCAAAGGACAGGAACCAGGTGTCCCCAGTCAGTCCAGAAACTCCCCAAGGGCAGGGCTGGCTCCGTCCCCCAGGCCAGGCCGCCAGGGTGGTTGGGTTGCATGGTTTACTCCCCCGGGAGCAGCAGGCAGCAGGGAGATCAGACACACGTGCCCCGTGGAAAGTCAGGAGGAGGGCGCTTGGTGAGTAGGCCGGGAAGACCACGCCTGTGACCACAGCCCGTGCCAGGGCGAGGGCTGAGGTGGAGAACAGGTGTCATCCAACTCCCCAACATTACCTGACTCAGCCAGGAAAGATCCTGGAGGGCCCGGTGGGCCTGGCAATCCTTCCCCTAGAAGAGAACCCCCAAGATTTATTAGTGCCAAGAGCAGGGCTGGGAACCTTCTGCCCAGCAGGACGGGGTGGGGAGACGCTTTGCTAAGAGTCAGCCCCGAGGGGCCTGGGCTGGGGGTCCCATTGTTGCCCACCCCTCACCTCCCCCTCCCGCCTCCCAGCAGGGAGCCCAGCTCCCACCTGGTGGGCCTCGGGGTCCTGGCGGGCCTGGGATGGAAGGCCCTGAGGAAGAGAGTGTGGGAGAGGCGACGCTGAGCTCAGGCAGCTGACACTGCACCTGAGAGCAGGACCTTGGCTTCCTCACCAAGTGCTGTCCCCTGTGCCCCAAGACGCCCCAACTTCCATAGATCCCTGAGATGCTCACCTGGTGGCCCACGTGGCCCAGGTGGGCCTGGAGGACCTCGTAAATCAAGACCTTCTGTAGAGGGAAGAAAACAGAAATGAGCAAAAGCTGTCAGGAGGCTGTTCTCTGCTGCAGTCCCCTCGGCAGGACTGCCAGTCCCAGGCACCCTGCATCGTGGCACGGGACCCTTCAGCGCCCCGTCTGCTAAGGGTGCCCCTCACTCAGAGGCAGGGCAGGGCTGCAGTCAAGCTCCCTGACAGCTGATGAGGGCATATGGGATGACGGCTAAGAACCTGGGCTTGGGTGTCAGAGAGCCTGGGTTCAAAGCCCTGCTCTGACACATCTAGCTGGTGACTTTGCGCAAGTTCTTAACCTCTTTCAGCCTCAGTTTCTGCCTCTGTAAACCAGGGTCAATGAGTCCCACATCGCCGGGGTGTTGTGAAGACTCAGTGAGACACGGCTGAATGCTAAGCCCTGGCATGACGAGAGCACTCAGTGAGCACCGGACCGGGTGTGGCTGTCGCCTTTGGCCTCTGTCACTCCAGGTGTCCAGGTGGAGACCCAGCGCGCCTCCACCTGGGCTCTTTGCAGGACTCTGTGAGCAGGGGGACCGGGAGTCAGCCCTCCCCATGGACCCTGGTGGCTGCTCTCTTTGAGTGGGGTCCGCACTCCTGCCAGACACGCACTTTCGGCGCGGGGTCTGCCCTCGGCAGCTGCCCCAACTCCAGCTCTCACCCTCCCACCCCAGACAAGCCCTGCTGCTCCTTTCAGCCTTCACTGCTTTTGGAGGACTGCTCATCCTAACGCCCTCACATCGGGGACGACCTGCTGGTGCAGCTGCCACAGGCCCCAATTGCGCTGCCCTCGCTCTACCCCCTGCCCCCCGCGCCACCAGCCCGGGAAACTGGTGCCACTCACGGGCGGAGAGGACCTCGGAGATGGAGCTGCTACTGGCCAGGAAGGATTCGCCAGCAAGTCCTCGCTCCCCGCGCGGGCCTGTCGGCAGGACACAGAGTTAAGGTGGGCGCTGCCTGCAGCAACCGGTTCCCGCTTCCCCTTGGGCGGGGCCCGGTGCCAGGTGGTGGGCGGGGCCCGGCGGAGGGGGCGGGGCCCGGCGGAGGGGGCGGGGCCTGGTGCCAGGTGGTGGGCGGGGCCCGGCGGAGGGGGCGGGGCCTGGTGCCAGGTGGTGGGCGGGGCCCGGCGGAGGGGGCGGGGCCCGGCGGAGGTGGGGCCCAGGTGTTGACCACGGGCGAGTCAGTGGCCAGGGCCCCCAGGAGGAACTGGGCCAGCTTTTCCTGTGCTTGTTTTGCCATTTGGATAAATCGCTGGACAGCGGAATGATGGCGGGATTATCAAGGTCTGTCACAAACGGCCCGAGGCCCGTGAAAGCAGCCCTGGTCGGGGCCACAGAGCCTCAATCTCCATCTCCCTGCCCCGAGGAAGACGCCACCTTCTCAGAAATGTGGGAGGGGGTGAGGGGAGGTGTCTCCCCTGGCCACTGAGACCTGGCAAGGTTCCTGGTGAAAAGCCCTGGCCACCCCCGGCCTCCCTTTCCAAAACACACGTCTCTCTTCATCTAAAGCACAGTCCACCCCCGAGTCTACCCCCCCAACCCTGGGGGAGGAAAGTCCTCTTCACTGAGCCCACAGCCATGTATTCTTCAAGGGTGTGACATACCTTGCTGTCCTGGGAGACCAGCTGGGCCAACAGGGCCTGGAAATGGGGTTGGGGAAGAAAGGGCTAAGTCACACCTCTGGGGTCACAGGAACAAGTGAAGAAAGGGCAGTCACTTGAGTGCACACATCATTCCTCACAAGGCATGGAACAGTGGCCAAGGAAGCCAACTTGCTTATTTGAATTTGAGACCAGTAAGCAATTTGAGAGCAGCCCTGAGGTCCAGCTTGGTAAGAACATCTCTGATGGGTCTTGGGACCCGTGGGGTGGGCAGGGCTGCCTTCTCTGGTGCTGTCCTTTAATGGTTGGGGACTTCTATGTTCCCTCAGTGTCCTCCCTCTCACTGGAGCTGGTCAGCATGGAAGGCTGGTGCATACACTGGTTGTGTTAAGTCATGTACTTCATTTGTATATAAAAAGTTTAAATAATTAAGATATATATATATATATATATATATATAACAAAATAACAGGCATTTTGGAAAAATAGAAAACAAATTGCCTGTAATTCTTTAACTTGTGAATATTTTGTCTTATTTCCTTCCAGCACATTTTTGTGTCTTGTAAATATATACTGGCAGCATCAGAGCACGCACTATTGAGTCCCCTGCTCTTCAAATGATACTGTTATCTCCTAGCAACTTTCTTCAGAAGTCTTCATATTTTTGTCTTCATCCCATCATTGTTGGACAATGTGGAGATATTTTCTCCTATTAGATTCCTAGCATTTTTGTTGCCCTTGATGCATATTATCAAATTGTCTCCCAAGAGGAAACAAAGGATTTAAGTGTTCTTTCTGGTCACAGGTTCTAGGACAATCTGGGCCAAATCCTTGCCCTGTTGCTTCCTGGCGGTGAGCCTCCACCTTCCTACCTGTGAATCTGAGAGCAGCATCGGCCTCCTCCATGGTGAGGTAGGGTAACTGACCCATCTAATTTTCTCAGATGACAGAGTTTGTTTTTCTCAGGCCAAACTGCTTACTGTCTCTCCCACGTTCCCGCCCTGGGCTTTAGCACCTGAGCAAACACGGCTAGCTCACTGCAGCCGAGGCCTGCTGCTGATTTGGGGCAAAGTGAAAGAATGGACTCACCTGGGGCACCTGGAGGTCCCGGGGGTCCCATGGCTCCAGGAGGTCCCGGGGGGCCTGAGACAGTGAGTGTTGATGACCCCTCTGCAAACAGAAGGTACAGGGAACAATGAACTCCGCTCTTCTCGCTCAGAGGTGTTGGACCCAAGACAGGCTATGGGCTGCACAGGCTCGAGTTTCTTCCTCTCCTTACACCTAAATTTCCCACCTTCCCTCACTGCTAATCCAAAGAGCTCACAGCCACATCCTGTCCAGAGCACCATGCCTGCAGACTGGTACTTCTTGGAAGGCAGAGCCAGGGCAAGTGCCCAGCACATGAGAGAGAAAGACACAAGAAGGAAGGTCCCTCCCAGACCTGCCTACCTGAAGTCACAATCCTGCCTGGTGCTCCTGGTTCACCTGGGAGGGAATGAAGAGGAGGAGAATGGGTGTTCCAAGGATCAATTAGTGGCTCCATAAATTATTTTCAAGGCTTCTGATTGCATTTGAGACCCACCTCCGGGGCCTCTCATTCTTGGGCTAAAGGCATTTTAATGAACTGCAGGGGAGCGTGCAGGATGCATTAAGCATGGGTTTCTCATCCATCTTTGCCCAGAGCAGGGGCTGCAGTGGGGCACGTGGGAAGGTTTGCCTTCCAGTGAAGCCAGAATGAGGCCAGCCTGAGAGCTGCTCATGCTCCCACATTCCATCTCCTCTGCAGGGAATTGCCCTAGGTGGGAAAATTACCTAAAAAGTCGAAAGACAGAGGCGGTGAGCCACAAGGTAGATCAGGTTTCCCACAGTGTTCCTTGGGACATTTGTAGGGGCTGTGCAGAATTTAAAGGGGGCTCTGCGCTTGGTAAGTCTGGGAAGTTGTGAGTTACATGCAGGTTAGCAGTCTTCTGCCTTGTGTCTCAGAGCATGGAAAATGCAAAAGTGCATGGAGGACTTCCAAGAAGAGGACATCAGATTCATACATTCCCAAACTTATCGACCACTGCATGCATCTCTCAGAACTAACAATCTGGGGACTGGCTTAGGGAAATCATCTTTTAGGGGCTACATTTTTTCCCAAGGTATGTGAGCAATGATGTCATTCACATGATGAAAGGATGACACTGATTTCCCCCTTGAGGGCAGCAGAGGGGTGGCCTCTGCTCACTACCCTAGTTCTGGGTCAAGGCCAAGATAGGAGAAAGCCCTGGAGTTTGTCTTGTTGGACATCCAACATTAGGTACAACGTCCATTCCTGTGCACCTTGTCCAGGGAGGGTCTGAAGTCTACCTTGAACGGGAAGTCATGGGTCCTGGAGAACCCTCAGGAATCCCCAAACCCACAAGACTCTATTAAAAGTATCATCTACCCATGACCAGATTTATGGGCCCAGAGACTTTTCTGCCTGGGATGTATGAACTTGGTTGTCATCATTTTGGAATTACATTTACTTATCCCTAAAGAACTCCTTGGCTCAACTGGTCACTGGAAATAGTTTCTGGAAAGTAGTTATTTTAGGGTCCCGCTGAGGGTGGCAGTGACTGCACATGACAAAGCATGGCTCCATAGTGTGTCGGGTTCAGGAGCATGGGGTTGCAGGGACAGAAGAAAGACCATCCCTGAACATTGTGTATCCCTGGACTTGCTCTAGGTCAGAGGCTGAGGGGCAGAACTGGACAAGAGTGTCACCATGCTGCCTCACCAGACCATCCTACGGATTATTTCCCCTTTTAGTACTTGGACTTGGACTTGCCCTCTTAGTAGCATTTAACTAGTAGCCCATATTGGAGCCACCTCTTAGGAAGGGTTTAGTGTACTCAGTCACATCAAGGTCACATCACGTGAATGATAAGGGCTCCTGTCCCCGGAGAAGAGACACATTGTTGGGGACCAAGCAATAATGGGGGCATTTTAGAGGCAAACCAGGGGTGGAAAGACAGCACCTTTCCAGGTCCTCCTGCAGTAGTGGCCTAGAGACAGCTGGGTATGAAAGTGGGTCTCAGGGTGTTGGGTGGGGAGGAATGTGGGGTGGGGTGGGGTTTGGGGGTTCAGACTTCTGTCACTCAGCACAAGTCCCCCAGTACCCAACCTCACAGCCTTCCGCTGGAGCCACTAGATGCCACTGTTGATCCAGGCTCCGGCCAGAGAGGGGCCTCCCTTCCTCTCCCTTCCTGCGAAAACCACTAGTGAAAAGAAAGGATATCTCATTTGGAAAATCACTTACCTTTAGTCCCTGGTCGGCCTGGAGAACCAGGAAGTCCTGATGTGATTCGAAACAAGTCAGTCAGAATAAGGAAGGCCCAGCAATTCCAGACCCCCTGGGTGGTGACCTGAGCTCTGTCACCCAGCACAGCCACAGCTGCCGGATGAAACCCTGAGACCCACCCGCTCTGCTTCCACCTCAGTCCAGGCCGTCCCTGGCCCCTGGGGAGCTTCTTGCTCTGAGCCCTTGTCCCGCCCGGCTCCTGTGCCCAGTGTGGCGCCACCTTCCTGCCTTGATTACTGAACTATTCCCTGAGAGCATCTGAAGGATGCTACTGTGCGTACAACTGCAGGGGGGCCCGCAGCTTGATTTCATTTTAAATCTTTGCCTGATTTCCTTCAGGAAATGAGAGGCTGGGTATGATGACAATTTCTCAAATCCAAAGGGGAGCACACTGGTCCAACTAAGGACAGGCTTTAACATGGAGGCTGTCCCAGGGAAACTGGGCCTTCCTGAATGGGGGTGAGTGTCCGTGCCCTGCCCTGCCAGTGGGGACCGAGGGCCTTCGTGGGGCTAATGGAGCTCCCGGGAGGGCTCAGGGCCTCCCTTCAGGCTTCTTACACCAGAGGGGAATGGGGCACAGGCAGATAGAATCGGCACACACCTCATTTCTACTAGAATGGTGTTCTGGACTGTTCTGTGCCTATTTTACCTACCTAAGGTGTCTCTCAAGGCACAGAGAAAGGGGTGTTTGCCAGGGAGTTGGGGGAGGAGAAGAAACTCTTAGTGACTGCAGGAGCAGCACTGGCCAATGGCCACCCCAAGAGGTCGTGGGCGGTGCGGCGGGTGGGAGTGACCCAGTGACTCACCCTGAGGTCCCTGGGGTCCAGTGAGACCTGCAGAAAATCAGACACAAGAAAGAAGAGCTGAGGGGCTGAGGGCCAGCCCTGAGGAGCCACACCCTCCCCTGCAGGGGCAGCAGGTGGTCCTGGCAGAGGAGGGGCCATGGGCACAGCACACGCCTCACACTGGGCAGCTGGACTCCAGGCTCCCCCCAGCTCTGGACGGACAGCGACTCTTTGGGCTGTGCAGCGAAGCCACCTCCTGCTTCATCGGGCAGTGGTTCTGAGCCTATTGGGTTCACGGACCTTTTCGGAATCTGAGGGGAGCCCGGAACCCAGGGTGCTGGCATACTCCCTCCAAGCTCCCATCTGGTGCCAGCCACGGAGGCAGACGCTGCCCTGCTCTCAGAGGCCCCCTGGACGCCTGCCTCGACTGCTCAGCTTTCTTGGCTGGTTTTGGGTTGTTCTTCCTGAGGCCCTGAGAAATCTGACTTTGTTTGGCCTTGGTGGAGACTTTAACCATGGCTCTCTCCTTGGACTGGTGGGTATTGGTGAGGGTCTGGGTACAGCCTCCGGAGAGGAGAACAGGAGGGGAAGGGCCCAGAGTGGCAAGATACTGAGGTGACATCCAAGCCTGCGATTTTAAAAGAGTCCCTGCCCCTTTCTAGACCTCCTTGCCCCTTTCTAGACTTCCTTGCTTTCAGCTATTAATCTTTCTCTTCCAAATTGCCAGACTTGGTAACTCAGATGTGTACCAGGGCCCACAGCCACTGCGCACAGCACAACTTAACAGTGTGGCAGTTCCTTGCTGAGCTGCCAGCGGCAATGGGTAAGGCCTGCGTGGGCGTACCTGTGCAAGCGCACACGCACTCACAGCCATGCACACACACGGCCACACCCCACACCCACAGCCGCACACACAGGCACCCCCCTCCCGCAGGGCGTGGCTCCTGCTCCCTTCGCTGTTACCTGGCTTCCCTGGGTCTCCAGAAGGTCCTGACGGGCCGCGGATCCCAGGCATCCCTGTGAGACCTTGTTCACCTGGAGAGAGCACGACCAACACGGAAATGTTTTCCTGATAGGAAAGCAGAATGGCCAGCGCATCTGAGCTGACCTTTTCCTAACTGGCAGAGAACGGGAGCAGAACGAGGGCCACACGCTGGGACACGGGCAGTGCAGGGAGTGGGAGGCAGGGCAGGCAGTGGGGCTGAGGACAGCAGAGCAGTGACCAACCTCGTGGGCCTTGCTGTCCGTCGGGGCCGGCAGGACCTGGTAAAGCAGAAGCAAAGTCCATCAGTGGCTCCTGGAATTCCTTCCGTGCCTCCTCCCTCGCCCACCCCAGTGGCTTCTAAGCACGTTGTCTCCCGGGCGGGAGCCCACGCAGCTTCCTGCAGCCGCCAGCCATGGGAGAAGCCCTGTCTTTGCCATGGCCTCTGGATCCAGTGTTCTCCCTGCCCCCTTCTCCTAAACCAGCCATTGTCTATTTTCCTGCTGAGAATTGCTCAGTCACTCCCCGTCAAATGGCAAGAGCTGAGATACCCAATGCTTGTCTCATTTACTTGAGGTCCTGGAAGTCAAGGTCTCCCAGGTTCTTGTCTCCTCTGCGCTAGGCATTATCCTAACCTCTGTCCAAAGTGGTGTCCTTCTGGGACTGTCTGCTCTTTCTCTTCTCACTCATGTTGTCCCTGCATGGAATTTTCCAAACTGGCTGTAATTAAAATCTTCCTGACTTTTTAGGACCATCTGAAGTGCCACTTCCTCCGTCCCTCTGGTTGGAAGAACTCTCTCCTTCAACTGTATCCTCATAGAACTCTGTATCTTTCAAGGCACGTACCACCTCCTGCAAGTCTTCTCTGCCCTCAAGGGAGGTAAAGGACCTCACTTGCCCAGCGCAGTGTCCTGCTTGTAGCCGGCCCTCACTAACAGCTGGTCAAGCAGATCAGAGTGATCAGAGTGCAGATGTCACATCCGAAGGGGTGGGATTAAACTCTTCCAGGGCTTGGCGCTGAACGCCTGGCCCACTGAGGTTTTGGTCGGCTTCTACAGCTGGGCTGACAGACACCTCGGTAAGGGCCAGCCAGAGGGTTAAAACCTGGATCTGGCTGTGAGACTTGCCCTGAGATGCCTGGAATACCCTGGGTTCCAAGGCACTTCAACACTATCTGTCCCCACGGGAACCCACAGGCAGACTCCAGGGTGAATGGGCCATGCCCTGCCAAGTCCTCCCCAGAGCACGAGAAACCCTCCCAGGTACCTGCAGCTCTCTGAGCCCCAGGAGGGCTGCCCCGACCTGGAAATGGCGTATAAAAGGAGACTACACCAAGGGTGGGCAGGTCAGAAAGCAGGGCAGACAGCTCTGGAAGGATCTCTCCAGAGCCGTGATGACCATTTGAACGGGACAGACCCCCTGCCTCCATTCCTTTAGGACACTTACCCATCGCTCCTTTTGCCCCAGGCTCCCCCACGGCACCAGGCAGACCTCTCATGCCAGGTTGGCCTGCAAAGGACAAAGACTAGCTGGTGGGACTTGCAAGCTATGTGTGCTTCATCATGGTAGCCCGCCCCCCAATCCTCCCCAGCCCACGCCACGCCTTGCCCCTCCCTAGCCAGAGGCAGGCAGGGAGGCAGCTTCTGCTTTGATTCCAGGGTCAGGGGCCCCTGGCTCTCCTGGGCAGCAGGTATGGGCTGACCCAGAAACCATGCCCGATCTGAAGGGGCGTGTGTATGAGTTTTGGTTCCCTGGAAAGGAAAGCTACCCCTTGTTGTCAAAGCATTATGACTGTCAATTTCCTTTTTAATCTTGCAAGTTGGCAGGAGGTCAGTGGCTGAGAGGATACAAGTGGTGTAAACTTTCTGCTGCTTTGGGAAGAGATTGCTTTTCTTAACTGGATTCCCCAAAAGAATCAGGGACAGCCCTGAACTCCCCATTTCTCCCATTTACTGTTCAGACTATATACCATGTTTCCCCGAAAATAAGACAGGGTCTTATATTTATTTTTCCTCAAGAAGACACCCTAGGGCTTATTTTCAGGAGATGTGTTATTTTCCCCTCGAAGCCTCAGCTTGCAGCACGCACAGGATGGCCGGGACCTGACAGGGGGAGCCGACCTTGTTGGTGGGGCTGCCCGCACCTTTCCAGTCACCTCTGGGATAGTAGCTGTCACGATGGGGCAGATGAGAAGGGCTGCTGGTCTTTTTTACCGCTCCGCAATGAAATGCATGGGTTGTGCAGATACACTGCGTAGCCACACCCATCACTAGGTCTTATTTTTGGGGTAGGGCTTATATTGCTCAAATGCTTAGAAATCCTGCTAGGGCATATTTTATGGATAGGTCCTATTTTCGGGGAAACACGGTATTTGGATGCTTCTGTATCGTTCACTCAGGGCTTTACTTTTTCTTGTGCTTTTTCTAGGGCACAAGTTCCTGAAGGTTTTTGGACGGAGACTCTGTCTCATACTTCTGAATTTTTCCCACCTCCAGTGACTGATGTATTTACAAAAAGTCATGGATGGATTAAAGCTGATTCCTGTGTAGGACTCACCTGTGAGGCCTCGGGGTCCCTTCTCTCCCTGGTCACCTAAAACAAACACGGGGAGGGGAGGAGGAAGCCACGGTTGTGAGCAAGGAAAACAATCTCACGCAGCAACAGGCCCCCAGGCTGAGGGACAGTTCTCACTGTAAGACGTTGGTGAGAACACGGCATTAATGCAGATCGGACGCAGCTGAGGAGCGCCACGGTCCATCTCTGGCAGGGTCACGTCCCAGCCACACACCAACCCCGGCCCTGGCTGCTGCACAAATGGATGCCATGGGCACAGGGAGGCCCAGACTAGAGGACAGACACCTGGGAATGCTGCACCCTCACCACCCCGAGGACCACCAACCACAGCCATGTGACATCGGCACTTGTTTCCCCACTTTGTGCCCCATTGCCCTGAGAGGTTGGACTGGAATGAGCTCTGAGGTCCCTCTCAGGGTCCCTCTGGCTCTTAGCCAGAGCCCTGTGCATGTTGGACCCTGTGGCGAAGGGCCCAGCTGGGCTCCCAGGGGTGAGGTAGACCACGGTGATGACCAAGTAGGCAGCATACCTTTGGGTCCTGGTGGTCCCATTGGTCCTTTGTCACCTAAAAAAGAAGTGGACACCTTGGTATAAAGAGCCCTGGGGGTAAAGAGCCCTGCAGGGGACGACCAGGAAGGGGCAATGTCTGACTCTGAAGACAGGCTCCCCCACCCTCACCTCACCTATCCCTCTCACACCTGTCAGCCTGCACAGGCTGTGGGTCACATCCATCAGACCCTCCCTGTCCCCCCAGACCTCCTCCCCCAGCTCACCTTTGACACCAGGGAGTCCCACTTCACCTCGGAGCCCCTGGAGACCTATGGAACCTGCCAAGCAGAGAAAACCATGCAGGTAGATGAGTGTCCCCAGCCTTGGAAGGGATGGGTATACATGCACACACACGCACACACATGCACACACACGCGCACACAGGCACATGCCCCTGGAGTGAAATCAAGGGCTGCTTCCCACAGATCTTCCCCCAGTCCCCACTGAGTCGTCCTGGTCCGGGTGCCCAGCCCCTGCCAGTGACCAGGTATCAGAACACCCGGAGAACCTTGGCAGAAACATTCACTGCAGCTCAAGCTTCCCAAGACAGCAGGAGGAGCTCTGTGCCCACAGGGGACGATGCAGAGGCAGACACTGGCTCAGAGGAAGGCAGGATGGGACTTCCTATTGCTGAAGCCACTGGAAGGTCTCAGACCCTGAGCCAGGTCAGAGTGGATCTGGACGGGACCCACCAGGGCTCCCAACCTCAGCCGCAAGGGACACATATGCACAGACTAGAGTTTTGTGTCTCCAGGAGGCTGTCTTTACAACTGCTTCTTTTGCTTTAAAAATGCTTGGTTTTCCTTGTAACATCCCTTACTTTGTCCCAGAAATAGCACCTATTTACAAGCAGCAGCACACTGACCTGGGGGGCCCTGTGGGCCAGGAGAGCCACTGGAACCTGAGAAGGAGGACAAGATAGCAATCAGCAGAGGGGCAGGGACAGGCCAGGGCACCTGACCCCCTGGGGAAGGGCAGGTGGGGCAGCATGGGTTCTTGGCAGAACCCCAAACAAGTGCGCCAGGAGTGACCCCAGTGCAATGTCCTGGAAGGAGGCTGAAGCTGGGGGAGATCAAGAGACCCCTTACTCCTTGCTGGTCAAAGCAAGACATGTGGGCTGGGGCAGAGGTCAGGAGGAGAGGTGACCAGATGGACATTGCACTATGATAAGGGGCCCATCCATTCTCTCTGGGTTATCCAGACATGTTGCTTTCAATATGTGCATCTGGGCCCCAGCAAGTCAAGGAAATTATCTGACTTCTGATTTCCTGAATGATCCGTCCACCCACTGAGGGATCACATTATGGGGCCAAAGAGAAACATGGTTGGGCTTATGTTTAAAATTAAAGCCCCACTTTTGATCCCACTCCCCCCTATCAGGGACGCTCTTATCGGGGGGATGCCCTCTGGACCCACCACCCCTGCACAGGCCTGGGCAGTGGAATAGGGTCTCCTGGGATTGAACCTGTGAGTGGCCCCTCCCTGGCAAACTTGGGTACTATTCCAGGCACTTACTTACCTTTGGGACCCACGGAACCTGGGACGCCAGGTGGGCCCGGAGGACCCGGCTCCCCGGAATCTCCTGAAGAGAAAAGGAGGAGTGAGCATGTTGAGAGACCACCCCAGTGTGGCTGCCCGCCTGCTGGAGGTCTCTGATCTGGTTTGGTGCCTCTGTGAGGGCACCTGCCAGCAAAACTCCTGCAGTTCCTGCCCCCAGAGCCTCTGTATCCCATGAAGTCTGGCGCCTAATGGGACTCAGTAAATATTTGTTGCTTGGTTGAGCAATATTTAAAGAGAAGGCAAAACTAAAAATAAAGCTTCTTGCTCACAGTCTGCTGGCACTGAGAGGATTTCTGGTGTCTCGCTGGTTCCCCTGATAGAAGCAGTCTCACAGTTCAGGATTGGACTGTGACACCTGCCCAGCCCCCTCCGTGCTGGGCTGCGACTGTGGGGCTTTCCCTATCCTGCCTTGCTCCAGCCAGGAGAAGCTTGAAGGCCTGCCCCCCAGCCCACTTCCACACAAAACCCCGCCCTGCCCTCACCCTGGCCTGACTCCTCATGCTCCTCACTCTGGGGAGGCCACTTCCCCTGCGGCCACTTTCCCTGTGCACTGTGAGCATTGCACACTGGTCCCCTGCCCCAGGCCTGGGCCCCATCTTTAGACTGCTGTCTCCAGGGCCCGGCACTGCCCCTGGCTCAGGGCGGGTGCTCAGCCAGTGCTCCTGAAGGCAGGGGCGAGGGAGGGAGATGGAAGGAAGGAGGGGCGGGCATGGCAAAGGAATCGCCTCTCACCTCTGTCTCCTTTCTCTCCAAATCCAGGAGGCCCTGGTTCACCGCGAGGTCCCATGGGGCCTTCTCGCCCTCTCTGGCCCATGGGCCCTTCCATGCCGGGATCTCCTAGAGACAGGAACGGCCAAGCTCAGAGTTAGGATCTGGTGCCACAGCCAGGGGTGCCACAGGTAGCCTCTGCAGCAGAGCACGCCCCTGAGGCCTCTTCCCTGGCCTCCCTGCTTCTCCCCTGGCCTCCGTAACCTGGGCTCAACCCAGAAGCCAGAGTTACCCTTTGGAAATGTAAGTGGATCATGTCCCACCTCTGCCCTGGACCTGCAGATGGCTTCTCAACTCACTGGGAGTCAAAACTGATGTCCCCACGCCAGCCTCCCCTGAGCCCAGCTCCCGTGCCTGCCCTGCCTGCTGCCCCTTGGGGCCTGGCCTCCGCTGCTCCCTCTGCCCGGAATGTGTCCCCTAGATCCCCTCAGCCTGGCTCCCTGTCTCCCTTCAAGACTTCACTCAAAAGGCAGCTTCTCTTGGCCCCTTAGCACTCACTCCTGAAGTCCCTGCGGGCTCAGTCTGTCCACTTCACGCATCACCTCCTAACCGGCCATCTACTTCACTAATTCATCACACTTGCTGTCTTTCTCCCCCACCCCAGCGGAGCTTTCTCTGTTTTGTTCCCTGATGTCTCCCCAGTGCCTAAGGGAGGGCCTGGCAAACAGCAGGCGTCATAGGTGTTTATTGAATGAATAAAAGAATGAAGAGATAATGAATGGAAAAAGCTGTCCTTACCCACGCTGCCTTTTTGTCCTTTTGGTCCTTCTGGACCCGGCCGGCCCAGGGGTCCAGGGACACCTGTGGATACACAAGAATACTTCAGCCCTATGTTCCTTTGGGAAGCTGGAAGCTAGGACAAGAGCCCGCAGTGCCAGCGGCAGCAGAGGTCATGGGACAGTACACACCTGGGATCCCAGGGAGGCCTTGGTCTCCTGCGGAAACAAGGGCGAAAGAGAGAAGTCAGCCAGGGGACTCTGCCCGATTCCTCACTGGCGGGATGCAGGTAGGTTGCCAAATTTGGCAAATAAATATACAGATGTCCCAGTACATTTGAATTGCAGATAAATAATATTTTTAGTATAAGTATGTCCCAGGAAATATTTTGGACACACTTATAGTGAGAATTATTTGTTGTTTTTCTGCAATTCAAACCTAATGGGGAGTCCTGTATTTTATCTGACAACTGCAGGTTCAGGGGCTCTGGAAGCATCAGTCCCCACCCCCAGCACAGTCAGGAGGGTCGTGGGCTGCAGGCTGGAGCCTGGGGGGAGGAGGGTTGGGAGAGGGGGCATGGGGCAGTGTCCCAGGGTGTGTGGGAGACAGGAGAATGAAGAGAAGTGGAGGGCCACTACCCAGAGAAATCCACTCCCTGCCCTGGGTATCTTGAGAAGCACAGAGGAGCTGGGCCAGAGGGGATCCCGTTCTCAGTATGGTTCTGGTACTCTGGCGACAGAATCACCTAGGTGATTGGGATCAGACACCTGGCCCCACCCACACCTGCTGAATCAGAGGCTCTGGGCCTGGGCCCAGAATCTTCTGGGGATTCTTGTACACACTGAAGTTCGGTCAAGGAAAGCTGCTCTGTGTCCAGCCGAGGGTCACTGGGTTTGGAAACCTCTTCCTCCCCATGCGCCGGTCCCATTCATTTCAAATCACTTTTCAGAGTGTGAGGTGGGTTTTCTGACACTTGCCAATTGCTTGAAGCAAACCATCCACCCTCACTAGTATTTAAGGTAAAAAATTTCTGTGTTATATTTACCTTTAGGGCCTTGACTTCCCATGTCACCTGAAACCAGAAAGATACGGAAGCTGTGGGATGAGGTAAGAACCCAAGGGCCATTGTCTCCCTAGTATTTTAAAACCACATGACCATATGTAAACAGTGTTTTGAGGTGAGGCCGCCACATGTGGTCTGGGGCTGTGTCCTCAGGCTCGGTGCTGGGCCTCTCTTAGTGCTGCCTTAGGTCCCTTCCCATTCTGAGATATTCTGACTCCAAAGCCAACTCTTGGCCCTCCCAACAGATACTGTAAGATCAGCTTCTCATCCTTCCATTTGGAAAAAAAGTTTTCCAATCCACCCAGGAAACCGGCCTCCGACTGCAGGAAATGAGCATAGGGAAAGCTTGATCCACCACAATACCTTTCGGGCCAGGGCTTCCTCGGAGATTTCCTACAGGAGAAAGTAAATCCCGAGTTAGTCTCACATCTTCCAGTGTCCCTCACACACACATAGGAAGGGGGTCGTGGCATGGCGGGAAGAAACAGAGGCAAAGACTGGGAATCAGATTCTAAATTGGGCTAGTCCACTGATGCTGGGCAACTCTTCTCTCCAGGACTCAGTTTCCCCAGCAGTCAAATGGGCCCACAGCCCTGGTCCTACCTGCCTCTCAGGGCTATCGAGAGGTCGGGAGGAGGAGAGGGGCTGGGAGCAGGCGGAGCGGTGCCCACGGCCTGTGCGCACAGGACCTCGCGACCTGGGCCAGCCGGCCCTGCGCCCAGCCGTGCTCTTACCGTTCTGCTGCTCCGTCATGAGCTTGTCACGCACGAACAGCCAGATGGCCTCTTGGCTGTGGCCGTCCAGCCCGCTTTTGCTCAGGTCCCAGCCCGCGCCGGGCGCCGCGCCCTGCAGGCGGTCCTTGCTGCTGCGCTCCATCTTCTCCTGGAAGGACAGCACCTCGCCGCGGGCCGACTCCAGCTCGTCCACGCGGGCCTTCAGCCTCCTCACCTCCTCCGCTGCAACGCGACACGGGCGGCCTTAGCGGGCGGGGACACTTACGCGGATACGGTCTCTGTGGCCACCAGCAGGATGGGAGTCTTAAAGAAGGCTGGCCCGGGTCCCCGCCTCTGGGCAGGTGGCTGAGCTCCCCCCACTCTCCCTGGGAGGCAGTGTGGGCGCCCGCAGGGAAACAGAGGTGGGGGGAAAGCAGAGGGGCTGAGCCAGCCCTGGCCTTAACATCAAAGGTCGCTGAACGCCGGGCGCCCGGCGGGAAGCCTCAGTTTCCCCCTCCGCACTAACGGGGTACCCAGAGCGCGTACCCAGAGCGATGAGGCCGAAGAGCAGCCCCAGCAGCAGCAGCCAGGTGAGCAGCAGGCCCAGCAGCCACTTCCACCAGCTGCAGCAGGAGCCGCAGGGGCACCAGGCTGGCGCTGCCCACGGGCCCCCGCCGCCGCCGCTGCCGCCGCCGCCGCGGTCGCCGTAGCCATGAAATTCTGCGGGAAAGACAGGGCTGTGAGGCAGATGCAGACAGCTCCTGCCCTTCTCCCTGCAAGTCGCCTGGCTGTAGGTGACTTCCCGTGGGCCCGAGTGACTGAGTGGGGCCTTTCGAGTTCCTGCGCAGCTCGGGCTGTGGTTGGGGCACAGCAGAAGTCTGTGGGATGCCGCCGAGAGGGTCACTCAACCTGTTTCCTTTTTCATAAAATGGGGTTAAAAGATGACCTACTTCCTAGGGTGGCTGGTGAATGAGACCAGGTGAGGAAGTAGTCAGCAGAGGATGTGGCTCACAGCACGAGCTTAACGTCTCCATTAGGGAGATCCCATGCTCTGCCACCTGCCTCTGATGAGGTCCAGATCTAAAGCTCCCCCTCGCCACGCCTCAGTTCCCGCAACTGCTCCCTGTAGTCCCCACGTGCCTAGAATTGCACTCAGCGCTTCAGGGCTGCCCGTAAACTTCATTTTTTTTTTTTTTAA
>VSMD01140960.1:0-41191 GCA_008750895.1 Mirza zaza
GGGAGGCACTGGGAGGCGTTGGGAGGCACTGGGAGGTGTTGGGAGGCACCGGGAGGCGTTGGGAGGCACTGGGAGGCACTGGGAGGCACTGGGAGGTGTTGGGAGGCACTGGGAGGCGTTGGGAGGCACTGGGAGGTGTTGGGAGGCACTGGGAGGCACTAGGAGGCGTTGGGAGGCACTGGGAGGTGTTGGGAGGCACTGGAAGCACTGGGAGGCGCTGGGAGGCGTTGGGAGGCACTGGGAGGCACTGGGAGGCGTTGGGAGGCGTTGGGAGGCACTGGGAGGCACTGGGAGGCGTTGGGAGGCACTGGGAGGCACTGGGAGGCACTGGGAGGCGTTGGGAGGCACTGGGAGGCACTGGGAGGCACTGGGAGGTGTTGTTTCTCCTCTTATCTTGACATTTTTAAAACCAAACCTCCTTCTCAAATTATCAAATAATTTTTTATTAGTATTAAATTCCCCAGCTTTGGATCCTTCACCTTCTTTTTTCTTTTAGATGTCATATAATGCCTTTGCTTTCTCTCAAATCATATTAGAATCTATAGGTACGCCTTTCTTATTGCAATGCTGAATTCACATAAAAGCTGCATTTTCAATACACGATAAAAAGATATTTCTCAAAAAGTACAAAGTTTTGCCACCTGCTGTCAGATGCAGCAATAGTTTCACCAAATTTCCTTTTCTTTTTTGACAATGTTCTTTACTCTGTATTCATACATTTTGAAATGATGGGCAACCACAGCTTCAGACCTCAATGTATGGTACATATCAAGCAATTAAACTTTTTCTTGTAATGTCTTCACTTTCTGCTTCTTGAGAGCACTTCCAGTATCACTAGTGGCACTTTGTATGGGTCTCATGGTGTTATTCAAGGTTTACAGTGTTGCACTAACACTAAACATGATGAGAAATATGTGAGAGCCATGAGAGATCATGTTTACTGCCATTGCAACATACTAGAAGACGAAATGCTCACAGGGAGATGATTAGCATTACACGGTGTTGTAAGTGCACACAACACTGGAGCTCACCATAGTAAGAGGAGGGGGGCTATGAAATGATTATGGTAGTACAGTATGGACTACAGCTAATTTTATGCAGATATAATTTAATACTGCCTCTTTATGTTAGTTTACATTTCTCTGGACTGCAAATGGTGCCTTGTATGGTTTGTATTTGTGTGCATAAGTTTTGGTAAATTTTAACTTTTTACAAGAGATTTGTGTATATGTTCTTGTAGTAAATAATAAAGTAGACTAGTATCTACATATATTTTACACATTCATGACATTCTTGATTTTTTTCAACATTTATAGGCTACACAGTTCATCTGCAAGTTTTTTTCAAATTTTCACAGATCTCCAATACAATTTTCAATATATTTGTTGAGAAAAAGTTGATTATCAGTGGACTCATGCACCTGAATTGCTCAAGGGCCAATTGTAGATGAAGGTCAAAAGATTACTACAGGGCAGCTGGATTTTCTGCTCAAAGACTCATTGGGCTGAAATCAAGTTATCAACTGGGGCTGTGGTTCCCATCGCAGGCTCACAATCCTTTTCTCAAGCTACTAATATTTTGGCAGAATTCATTTCTGTGAGGAAGTAGGACTGAGATCATTGTTTTCCTACTGTTTACTGGGACCAGTCTCAGTTGCTAGAAGCCACACACAGTTCCTAACCACTTGATCCCTTAAGCAATTGACAACATAATTTTGCTATTTTTCAGGCTAATGACAGTATAACTCTCTAAATTCCTTTTTCGACCATCTGGAAAAAACTGCCTTTAAAGTGATCACCTGATTATCTCATGTCCTGGACAATGTCTATTTTGCCTGTTATGTCATGGAATCAACAGAGTGACAGCTACAGTTCCACTCACACGTGAAGGGGAGGGGTTGGTACAGAAAGAGGGTTGTATCAATTGTACCTGTGAGATTTTAATTTATGGAGGTGACTGAGGTCAACGTCGTTAAAAGAATTTATTGCAGTTTCCAAGAGAAGGGAGGCAGGCCACACCACACAGGGCCACTCGGGAAGCACCATGGGCAGTTAGGAGGCAGAAGGTGTGAAGGTGAAACATGACCAGGAGCCTTTACTGTTTTCTCTGTGGGAAGGAAAGGATGAGGCAGGTTAACCGTCTGCGTAGGCTGCAGAAGGGAGAGTTTGAATAATTTTGGTGTGTTCTGGTTTATAGGGGTAGACTCTAGATGTTTTGTACCTGATCCTGACATGATTTAGGGTGGGGAAGATATTGACTTTTTAAGTGAGAATTATATAACAGAGGTGATTTAAGGTATGGGCTCTGGATTGTTTGATTTTTTTTTATATAAAAAACATGTTCAAGGGCAAGTTGTTTGAATCTCTACAAATTCCTAGGAGTTAGCCAGGAATTTGTCTGGGAGGGGCAGTCTCTCCACAGCCAGCAAAATACCTAAGACATCAAGCCATCATAAAGCACAGACAAAAAAAATACAAGAGTCATAGGTATCTTCTTCGAATTCCACCTACCAGAATTCCAAAACAAATTTATAACAGTTTGTTATGTTAATTAAAAAGGCAACATTGTTCAATGGAAAGATTATAAAGCAGGAATAAGAAAATTTAGCAGTGTGTGATCTTGAACAAATGTTATTATTCTGAGGTTTAATTTCTATAACTGTAAAATAAATCTAATAGTACATATGTCCTAAATTAGTAGGATGAAGTGAGAAAGTATACTTTTAGTCCTTACCATAGTATTGGCATTTAGTTTGTGTCCAAAATTATGAATATTTTTATTATTCTAATTTTATTATATAAGTTTGATTTTTTTAGACAATCCTTTCCTTCTCTTCCTTTCTTTCATTCCTTCTTTCTTTTTCATATCCATAAATCCCCAAATTAAGAAAACTCATGGTTGTGTTATAGACATGCATGGATTTATTGTTCCCTTTCTGATTTCTGAAGTCAATATTTCCAGGATGTTCCCCTTGCAATATTATTTACAAAAACACCGAATATATGTGCCATTGCTTAATTGACAGGACAGCAGGTATCAGAAAACAGATCGCCCAGTTTGACTGACTGGAGATTTATGCCATGCTAGGCACAATATTTGGATTTGTACTTGTCAAGATAATAGATGAAAAGGTGCACGGAGGAAACAATAGCCTGATTGCTAGACGTGAATGAAAGGGAGTAGAGTTCAGAATTCATAGATCTGCAGGGTTAAACAGACCACTTGCCTTTGACAGTCTCCATGGAATTGATAGGGAGGAAGAGGAGCAATGGGAGCGAGAGCAACAGACAACACAAGAAATTCGAATAAAGAAACAAAGGAAGAAAATCAGGAGCTATAATTATGTCTTGAAATTACTTTTGTTGTGTTTACCAGCACAGGGATCTGCCTATAATTAAATTTGACAAGAACCTAGACTAAAAATTGTTTGCTTGCTCAAGTTTTTAAGCAACCTCATGGCTTCTTAGCTAGAAGCTCTGGTGAGAAGACAGCTGTGCCACCTGAAGAAAGCACGGGTATGAGAAGCCCATGTCAGAAGAGGCCAAGGTGAGTGGTGATTCCTAAAGGCATCCCAAGGGACATGTAAAAGGTAGAGTTAGGAACTAATCAGACACATTTTCCTAGCTTCTTATAGAAGCTTATAGACTGTTTTCACAGTCTCTAAGAAATAGCATTTGTGAGATCTCTAGATGGCTGATTAGTGAAAAAGAAGTAGATGTTTATTTTATGAAACTGTTGTGGTTTGGGTATTGTTACAGGAGTGATCTATGTAATTCAATAGTGTTTTTAAAAAAGCAAACAAAATGAAACAAAAGTCACCTTCTAACAAGAAACATGGGCTATTATGATGTCATAATGACAAATGTCAAAGTCTATGTAGAGCCCTTAGGGTTTTATGGATACAAAGGTTCCCTGGGTTCCTGTGGTGGACTTAGGAATGGGTTAAAGAAGCCGTAAGAAGTTGGGAAAGACCTCAATCCTCTGCCATCCAAACGCCTGCAAGAAGAATACCTTATGTTTTCTTTCTCATATTGGGTATTTAAAAGTGCATTTAAAGAAAGGACGCACACAAAAATACAGACAAATGGAGCTGTATTCTGATCGTAGTTATGAAAATTCTCCATCAGAGGTGCAAGAAAAACATTTTAAATTAGGAAATTAGAGAAAAAATAAATTATTGCTGTCTGTAAAGTTGTAAAATCCTTGCTAATAATAAGATGGATTTATGTTTAACAGTACAAAGAAAACAAAACAAACAAACAAAAACTCTTTTTGAATTCTTCGCAGTCTTGTTTGGTAGTAAGTTCAGTGGCATCAGAAACCTGGATCTGACAGAGCCAGAGGAAGGTCAGGCTTATTTGCAGAAAGCTTGAAAAGATAATGAACTTTACACACAGTAAAGGTGAAAGTCCTGAGCCAATTTTGCTTAATCACGAATGTCAGAATGATATAAATTGATTTCTGGATTATATTTGGTAGAAAATATGAAGTTTAGAAGGCTTGTAGTATAACTACATTCTGTGATTTTTAAACTATACTTGAATGCCTCCTTGGTAAGTAAGAAAATCACGATCCTGGATTTTCCACAAAGTTTCTCTTTATGATAGTTTCTTCACATTTACACATAATTACCAACATGTCTCAAAAATTCCAATATTTTCTAATAATACTCCACCCTTTAATTTTCAATCCAGAAAGGAAAACAAAACATTTGTGCATCAGACATTCCAAATAATTGATTTTTCATTCAGAAATATTGGTCACTTATGTTAAAGGGTGTCCTGGCTATTGAGAAATCTATCTCAAAAGGTTGAAGAAGGATTCAAAAATTAGAAGAATATTATCTCTCTACATATATCAAATTAATCAAAATGCTATTTTTCCAGCCATTTCATGCTCTAATCACATAGTTCAACTCTTTAAGGCAGACAAATAATGCCTAACTCAAATAAAGAAGATGAAATTTTAACTATATGATATTTATTGCAATCTTCTCTAAGTGTATTTTAATCCTGTAGATTATAAGCATTGCCTAAAATAATTTTGATATGTGGATAAATGTTATTTTGTGTTCAATCATCGTTAAGTATATGGTGTAGGGTAAAGGTAAGGAACAGAGAATTAGTATCTTGACATGCAAATTTGGGCTTCAATTATAGTTCTGACATTTACCAAATTCATGGTTTGAATACTCTTCACCATTTCTGGGAACTTCCATTTCCCCATCTGTGAAATGTAGATAATTACACCAATCACGCATTATATTTGTTAGAATAGTAATAGGAAGTCTGAAGTTCATGAATAGTCAAAGAACCTGAGACAATGAAATTTAAAGTGTTTTTTTTCACAAAATCAAAAGATTTCATTTTTGTATAAATTTAAGGGGTACAAGTGCAGTTTTGTTACATAGATACATTGCATAGTGGTGAAGTCTGGGCTTTTAGTATATCCATCATCCAAGTAGTGAACATTGTAGCCATTAAGTAATTTCTCATTCTCTATCATCGTCCCAGCCTCCCACCTTTTTGAGTCTCCAGTGTCTATTATTCTACAGTCTATGCCTATGTATATAGATTATTTAGCTCCCACTTATAGGTAAGAACATATGGTATTTGACATTCTGTTTCCGAGTTGTTTCGCTGAACATAATGACCTCAAGCTTCTCTCATATTGCTGCAAAATACATAGTTTTATTCTTTCTTATGAGTCTGTAGTATTCTATCGTGTACATATACCACATTTCCTTTATCTAAACATCTTTTCATCGACACTTAGGCCGATTCCATTTCTTTGATATTGTGAATAGTGCTGCAATAAACATAAGTGCAGGTGTCTTTTTGATAGAATGAACTCTTTTCCTTTGGGTATATACCCAATAGTGGGATTATTGGATCAAATGGTAGTTATATTTTTATTTTTTTGAGAAACTTCTATAATAGTGTTTTCTATAGAGGTTATAATAATTTATATTCCTACCTACAGTATATAAGCATTCTCTTTCTTAACATCCTCACCATCTGCTATTTTATGACTTTTTAATAATAGCCATTTTGCCTTGTGAAAGTTGATATCTCATTGTTTCAGCTTATACTTCTTGACAATTAGTGATGTTGAACGCTTTTCGTATGCTTGTTGGCTATTTGTATGTATTCTTTTGAAAAATGTCTACTCATGTCCTTTGCTCATTTTAATTGGATTATTTGTGGATTTTGAGGTATTTTTGTTTAGTCGTTTGAGTTCCTTGTAAATTCTGGATATTAGTCCCCTGTCGGTTGCATACTTTGCAAATATTTTTCTCCCATTCTGTGGGTTGTCTGTTCACTCAGTTGGCTATTTATTTATTTATATTTTGCTGTGCAGAAGTTTTTAGTGTAATTAACAAATTAAGTTGTTCTAGTTTCTCAAGGAACTAGAAAAATAAGAAAAAACAAACTTAAAGTTAGTAGAAGAAAAGAAATAACTAAGATGAGAGCAGAACTAAATAAAATAGATAAAACAAATAAAAGAAAACAAAACAAAACAAAAAACAAACCAACAGCAACATAAAGGATCAATGAAACAAAAATTGGGTTCTTTGAAAAGATAGATAAAATGGGTAAACCATTAGCTAAAGTAACCAAAAATGGAAGAGAAAATATATAAATAAATAAAATCAGAAATGAAAAAGGAGACATCAAACTTGATATCACAATTGATCATTAGAGACTATTATGAAAAACTGTATGTTCACAAATTAGAAAACCTAGAGGAAATGGATGACTATCTGGAAACATACATCTCAAGATTGAACCAGGAAGCAATAAAAATCACAAAAATATCAAAAACACAACGAGTAAGATGTGCAACGTTTGGGGGATGGACATGCTTGAAGCTCTTACTCGAGGGGGGAGGGGGGCATGGGCAATATATGTAACCTTAACACTTTTACCCCTATAATATGCTAAAAAAAGATCAAAAACAAATAGGGAGATTGAATCAGTAACAAAATATTGCCCCAAACCCCAGCCTAGGATCAGATAGATTCACAGCCAAATTCTGGCAAATGTACAAAGAAGAACTGGTACAAATCTTCATGAAACTGATTGAAAAAATGGAAGAGCAGGGAATTTTACCCAATTCATTCTATGAAGCCAGTATCACCCTGACATCAATACTAGAAAAGTCTACAAAAAAGAAAAAAAAATGTTACAGATCAATATCCTTGATGAACATGAACACAAAACCCTCAACAAACTAGGCATAGAAAGAGCATGCTTCAAATTATCAAAAGCTGTACATGACAAACTCACAGCCAATGTCATATTGAATGGGAAAAAGTTGAAAGCATTTCTCCTAAGAACTGAACAAGATAAGGATGCCTGCTTTAACCTTTCTTATTTCACATAGTACCAAAAGTCCTAGCCAGAACAATCAGACAAGGGAAGAAATAAAAGTTCTCTAAATTGGAAAAGAGGAAGGCAAATTGTCTCTGTTCCCTGCTGATATGTTCTTATATCTAGAAAACCCTAATGACTCTTAGATTTGATAAGTGAATTCAGTAAACTTTATACAAAATCAATGTACAAAAATCAGTAGCATTTCTATACATCAATAACCATCAAACTGAGAACCAAATCAAGAGGGCAATCCCATTTACAATAACCACAAAAAGATGTATACCTAGGAATATATTTAACCAAGGACATGAAAGATCTTGACAATGAAAACTATAAAACACTGATGAAAGAAGTTGTAGATGACACATACAGATGGGAAAACATCCCATGTTCATGGACTGGAAGAATTAATATCATTACAATGATCATACTGCCCAAAGCAATCTGCATATTCAATGCAACCTCTATCAAAATGCCAATGTCATTTTTCACAAAACTAGAAATAATAGCCTAAATTCATACAGAACCAAAAAAGACCCCAAAGAGACAAAGTAATATTAAGCAAAAAGAGCAAAGCATTATATTACATTATATTACCTGACTTCAAATTATACCACAGGGCTATAGTAGCCAAAACAGCATGGTAATGGTATAAAAATAAACACATAGATTGGAACAGAATAGAGAACCCAGAAGTAAATCCACATGTCTACAGCTAACTGACCTTTGACAAAATTGACAAAAACATACACTGGGTAAAGGATACCCTTTCCAATAAATGATGCTGGGAAAATTGGATTTCCATATACATAAGAATGAAACTGGTCCCCTATCTTTCACAAAATATAAAAATCGACTCAAGATGGATTAAAGACATAAATTTAAGACATTAAACTATAAAAATAATAGAAGAAAATCTGGAGAAAACTCATCTGGATGTTCTTCTAGGCAAAGAATTCATGACTAAGACCTCATAGCATTTATTCCATTATACACCCAGGTCTTTTCTTTTCTTTTAATTTTCATGAAGCCAAAATTAAAGATTAATTTTTGAGAAAATATATAACATATATTAATATATTTTCTCAAATATTAATATAACTACATAAAATTTGTTGTTATTAAAATCAAGCAAGCTCTGATACTAAGCAAATGAATATTTTTCTTCTCAAAACCAATGAAAAAAATCGATCCTAAATCCTCCAGAGCTAAATAACATTTAAAATTGGTACATAAAAAAATTTCATTTGGGGGTCTGCTCAAATGGGAAACCAAGAGAATTATTAATTTTATTACATCTTCTATATTATGCCAAATTTATTATAGTAACTGAAATTGATTATAAGATTCTGTCCTTCTCTTTAAGTAGGTCTCATTACCATATTTACTTGTATATTTTCCTCCCTTTTACTATACCCAAATACCTTGGAGTGTCATTTCCACTTGACTTGCAGTTTGTACTTTTCCTTTTAAATGATTCCTGGAAAGGTAATTAACATACCCTAAAATTTAGCCATTTGAGTTTACAATTCAGTGTTTCTTAGTGTATAAAGAAAGTTGAAAAACCATCATCACAATCAATTTTAGAGCATTCAGTTTTCAAGTATTTTCTTGAGGATTTTTATTTTACATTTATATTTACAAGATATAGGTCCTTAGTTTTCTTTTTCTGTGATGTCTTTTTCTGATTTTGATATCACGTAATCCTGGCCTCATAAAATGAGATGTAATGTGCTCTCTCCTCTTCCATTTCTTTGTAAGAGTTACTGAAGAATTGGTATTCATTATTTAAATGTTTGGTGGAATTCACCAATGAAGTCATTTGGGACTGAGTTTTCTTTTTGAAAATTTTTCTAAATTATTAAGTCAATCTCTTGTTATAGATCTATTGTCATTTACTATAATTTTATGAATCAGTTTGGATACTTTGTATATTTCTAAAAATTTGTTTGCTTTATCAATGTTATCAAATTTTTGGCAAAAGTTATTTATAATATTCCCTTAAATCCTCTTTATTGTTCCATATTATGGGTAGCCATGTCAACTCTCCTTCCATTTCTGACTTACTGTACTGCATCCTCTCTCTGTTTTTCATTGACCACTACAACTAACATCTTGGCAATGTTTTGATATATGCAATAAACCAAAATTTGGTATCATTGATTATCTGTATTGTTTTTCTATTTTCTATTTTATTTATTTCTGCTTTAATCTTTATTACTTTTATCTGCTTGCTTTGTGTTTGTTTTACTTTTCCTAATATGTTAACATGGTAGTTCACATTATTCATGTGAGTTCTTTCATTTTTTTACTATAAGCTATTAACCTTCTAAGTTCTTGTTGTATAATAAAAAAAATTGTCTGGCCTTTGTTCCAAATTTCTAACACTAAGATCATAAAAACCCTTGTAAGTAATAGAAGTGTCTTTTTAATTTAAGAGCCCCCTGGAGTATACTTGAGATTATGCTAATGTGGTGACTCTTGATAGCCCTGTAAATAGCTTCAAGATGGTGGCTGGTAATGCCAGAAAGACTCACCATGTGATTAGGTGGTGGGGGCTTTGCACCAAGTGATGTCAGTCTGACCCCTGACCTCTGTGGAAGGAAGGGAAGCTGAATTCAACTATACAACCAACGATTAAACGAATCACACCTTTGCAATTAAATACCAATAAAAACTAGAGACACTGATGCTCAGTTGAGCTTTCTCTTTGGTGAATACACTGATATGCAAGAAGGATGACACAACTTAACAGCATGGAATTCTGTATTTCAGGCCTCCCAGACCTCATATGTCTCTTCATTTGTCTATTTCTGAGCTGTATTCTTTATGATAAAACTGTAATAGTAACTGCAGCGATTCCTGAGTCCTGGGAATGGTTCTTCACGTCGGATCAACTGACTACAAATCGAATGCCCATCTGACATTCAGACGGTCTTGCTGTGGACTCAACACTTCCACTTGTGGGGTCTGTGCCATTTTTGGTTGGTTAGTGCCAGAAGTGAACTGCACTGCCCCAGTTGGGGCTGTTAACAGATTTGTTGGATCAGAAGTGGGATTCACTAGCATAACCTTGACTCATTGAGGCACATGGTTTAAGAAAAGAAAGGATGAAAGGTCAGATAATGGGAAACCTTTGATTTCTGGGTGACCATGGCATCCCCCATGGTATGAAACAGAAAATATGCTGTGGTTAGCTGCTGAAAGAAAAAGTTGTCAATGGAATTTTTATATGGTGGACCCTCTCCCAGGGAGATGGCTCATTAGATGTACAAGCAAATGTAAAACAAAAAGAAATGAGTTTACAGGAATATTGGTATGCTTGAATGTGTGAAGTAGTTGCATTTCCTTTACCCAAACATATTATGGAGATGTCAAACATATCTGACTGGAGAACATTCATAATACCGATGCAGTATTATAAAACAGAGTCATGTAAATCTTCCCTTAAAGCAATATTAACAAGACATGCGAAACAGGATCCAGTAAGATTGCCTGAGCACACACAAGAGAGAATAGAAGCTGGAGTGCTAATATGGACCAATTCTCTGTGCGATAACCTTGTGTGGCGTGCAGTTTGAGACTTGTAACAAAAGCCTGTGAATATCTCCCAGTGGAGTCCATTTTACCCACAGTGTGAAACTTCTGATGTTTGTCCTCAGATGGTACAGCCTTTCCCATGTGAACGTTCACCCTAGAATAGCAATGTTTTTGATGGACTGACAGTCTGTTTCCCTAGCATCCTGTTTAGACTGCCTATATCTGGTGATATCACACCTACAAGTTAGATGCCACTACTTGGTGACTGATTACTTGGTTGTTTTAACAATGCCTGGGGAAGGCATAAATTGCTCCCCTTCTGATATAATTGATGCTGGGCCCCCTTGTAATCCTTAAGGTTTGTCTTAGAGGCTTTTGCTGACCCTACATCTGCTCCTTTCACCTTTGTCTTCCTTGATTTTCTGTGGTGTCTAGCTAGCCAAAGTTTAGCTTGTTGATATAAGGAGCTACCAGCCTAATTGTTTGCCACTAGGACTGAAGTTCTCTATAGTCTGGTCCAAATAAAGACAGGGATACTTATGGAGCTCTCTGCTCTCATGGCCTTCCTCTACCTCTGACAAACACGTCTGTGCTCTGTTGTAAAGCTTAGATGGGGACAGTCGGATGCTGGTCTTACAGTGACTCTCTTGCTTATGAATAGAACATTGAAAGGTGGTGGTTGCTTCTAGTATTCTTGGGCTTCCTGTCCAGCCTGGAACCCCAACGTGCAAGTGAATTGAGGTGAGAGTGATAAGGTCCAGTATTCTTGGTCTGATGCGGCTTTCATAGCACTTCCACTCTACCAATGTGGCCTCAGTGAAAGAAGGGAGCCCTGCACCTCTAGCTGGTCTTAGCTGCAATAGGGCTTACGTTTTATGCAATACAATGTGGAGGTGGAGGATAAGAAAAGATGGCATTCTGCCACTCCTGTAAAATGCCATCATTCTAGAATAGAAGCTAGAGGGAAAAGGAGCCCTGTATCCTTGGATACGCCCACCAGGATTTGTTTGAGTTTCCATCATTCCAAACCAGGGGATCGGGAAACATGGCAAGCTATGTTCAAATGCCACAGACTCTCACTGTTTTTACCAAGACTTGGTCAAAATTCTTAATGACATTATTTTCTCCATTGCTGCCTGCCCTTAGTTCTTAAAAAATAATTTTCATTAGTTAGGATTGTTTGTGTAGGAAGAGGGTCTGTGAAGCTTGTCATACCATCATTCCAAAAGTTTTCTGTGCTCTTTGCTTTTAATCTATGGTAGTGCCTACACTGAAACATCAACAAAAATATCAATGTCCTAATATATAAAATAGTACAAGTGCACTCCACTACACTGGAAACCCTCCTAACCACTTTCAAAACTCAGCTTCAGGGAGAGGAGTTAGAGAAAATGAAAGGACATACAAATAACCCATCAGTGAAGAAGGGAAAAGGGGTAGATGTCATTTTGTGTGTTTGAAAATAAAGTTATGAGCATTTATTCACATATTCTTAAGATAGTCACTGTTGATATACCGTATCTTTCAACACTGCCTCTTATGTGTTATTCATATAAAACTACCTCAGTTTTCTCTGTATTTAATTGTTTTTTAATAATGTGGTACAGGGAAATAGCACTCAGCTTCTTTTTATTAATATTTTTTCAATTCTGTGGGGAAAACAAAGAAGGGAAAATGGCGTGGAAGAAGTATCCGATAGGAAAGTTTTGTGTTCTTTTCTATTCATACTGGTGGAATCAACAATTGTTTTTGGTTTTTCTACCACATAAAGAATATTTCACTAGAAATAGCAATTTAAGCCAAGTACTTTTTCTTGCAACCCTGATAAAATTAAGTGATAAATAGTTTTAACATACCAAACATGTTTTTAAAATGCCATACATCTTGCATTTGTGATGACTGGTAATTTATGTATGAGGGAAATCCTATATTCTAGAACATCTTTTTTTCCATAATTTTAACTATTTTATTGGAATTAGTGTCTATTTCAATCTGTAGGTAAAATACAGATAAGCAGAGTAGGAATATTAGAGATGGGTTGTGACTGGCTTGGCAGTTTTGGGATATTAAAGATACTTGTATAACTTCTTGAATTGCTGCAAGAATTACTATTTCATGGCTAAAGGGAATAACAACGGTGCTGATTTCTGACCCAATGATTTGAAACACTGAGACAATGAGAATCTTAGCAAAATAGTTTCCATATTTTAAATTAAAAGAAAAACAAGTTGGGGGACAAAAAATAAGATATAAACTGGTAATAACAGGTTTGTGTAATTGACTCAAAAAGTACGGAAAAATACCATGGTCAGAAATATGGGGGAAGGAGAACTTGGGTGAAAAGAGAACAGGGTTGCTCAGAAGCAAAATTAGCACCACACAGTAGCTGATGACGGTGGATGAGTGATTGCCTGGACTGTGGAGACAAAGCCGAAAAGACGTGTGATGAAAATAAATATTAGACACTAATCTTAGATTTAAAACAAAAAACCTACCTCATATAAACAGGATAGATATGAATAAGTTTAGGAGATATATCTGCCCACAATGTTTATAGTATCCCAAAATAGGCTATTGTTGGCAACACAAAAAGCCCTATAGAGTTATTAAATGCTAGAAATATTAAAACTAAAATATGCACTTTAAAAAATTTTAGTGAGACTTCAGAAACATATTTTAAGATTGGAATTGGTAAATTGTGGAATCCAAGGTAAACTTCAAAGGGGGTGAGGAACTTGTCGAAACCGCTGTAGTGTGGGGTGTGGAAGCAGAATCAACAATGAAATACAACTTATATCAGGATCACCTTCAGTTTTTATTAACAGTGCAGATTCCTGGGATAAGATTGGCTGGAATAAGAAATTTGAGGACAAGGACTAGAAATCAACAGGTTATAAGATTCCTGGATGATTCTTATGTATGCTAAAATTTGAAAACCACTGCCCCAATTCATGGCATGACTACATAGCTTGCCATATAGAATCTATTAGATAAAAATCAACTTAATTGCTAAGACTGAAAAAGGAAAACATAAGTTTCCCTTCCCTCCCTTAAAGAGCATGTCTGGGGCTGGCGAGGGCAGCCGTGGCCTGTGGATGCAGGAGACACCCTTCAAGGGTCTCAGTCGTGCTTATGTAAATACAGTATGCAAATTGTTCTTTATTTAATCTTTTTTTAAAAGAATGGTTTTGTTAAAGACTTGTATTATACCAGTGAAAGTTAATTTAATATGAGTTATTGTGAAGGGCTGAAGTATGTATGTCTCAGATAATATGATCTGATCCATAGAGAAAATTAGAGACAACAATTAGACGTACAATATAAACTTCATATCAGCCTCAATAGTATTTTTATAGCAATACCTCTGATTTTTATTATATTTATTAGTTCTTAATGTCAGATCGATATTTTCGGAAGTCAGCCAAGGGACTAAAGAGTTAATTCACATCCGAAAATAAAGGGCATAGATCCATCTTAGTATGTTCAGGCTGCTGTAACAAAATGCCATAGAGTAGGTGGCTTACAAACAACAGAAATTTATTTCTCACAGTTTTGGAGGTTGGGCAGTCCCAGCCAAGGCACCTGCAGGTTCCATGTCTTGTGAGGGCCTGTTCCTGGTTCATTGACAGTCCTCCTAGCTGTGTCCCCACGTGGTGGAAAGGAGAAGGCAGCTCTCTGGGGTTTCTTTCATGGGGGCACTAATCCCATTCACGAGGGCTCCACTCCCATCACCAAATCACTCCCAAAGGCCCCATCCCGGAATACCATAACATCAGATAGGGTTTAGGATTTCACCATATGAATTTAGGGGGACACAACTTTCTGTCCATTGGGGGGTGCACAGGAAATTCTACCTATACATGGTGGGAGACTTGGGAGAATGGGGTGAAATGTACATGTCTCGTTCCACATTTCATTTGTACGAAAATTGTTTCTGGATTTTCATAAAGATTTTCAGAAATAGGGGGTGACAAAGGCTTTCAAATTCTAGCCAATTTAAATTTTCTTTGTGTGTATTTGTTTTAGGTTATCAAGAGAAAGCACTTGCTACAGATGAAAATCAATGGTTATTATAAAGCTCTTTAATTTTAGCCCATTTTAATAAAATCTTTTGAGGGAAGAAGTTCTCATAAAAGCAAAATCCAATGAGTATATTTTTTAGCTTCATCTCTTAGAAAGAGGATTCTTTAAGATACTTATAAAAGGATATGTAAAAATCACATCCTAAAAGTTTACACTCTCACTACAAATTTAAAGCCATTTAATTTTTTGCCTCATCATCAATTGACATTATTTGGAATCTTTAAAAATATTAAATTAGGCCGGGTGTAGTGGGTCACGCCTGTAATCCTAGCACTCTGGGAGGCTGAGGTGGGCAGATTGCTCGAGGTCAGGAGTTCGAAACCAGCCTGAGCAAGAACGAGACCCCTGTCTCTACTATAAATAGAAAGAAATTAATTGGCCAACTAATATATATAGAAAAAATTAGCCGGGCATGGTGGCGTATGCCTGTAGTCCCAGCTACTTGGTAGGCTGAGGCAGCACCTTCAGAGAAATGCCCAGAATAATGTTTGACAAAATATCTGAGCACCCCCTGGCCAGTCAAGTTGACATAAAATCACCTACCAGAGTGTGGTCTTGAGACCAGACTATAAAGGGGCCCTGTTAGACATGCCCATCTCGCAGCAGCCTGGGGCTGCTGACACAGCCTCTGGGGGTGGCGCACAGCAACCTGCGTTTGAACGAGCATTTCAGGAGATTCTGATGCGAGCTAAGGACTGGGAACCATTGGTAACAGCTTCTGATTCTCTCAGACATAACTCATGCACATTGAAACTCACTTGGTTAGAGAAGAGGGTTATTTTTAGGGGTCCGTCCTGCAGATTGTGTCTATACTAGAAGAAATGCATAGCCTGTTAGCTCAAGTAGTTGAAACATCTATTATTTGTTAAGGATTTTCAGAGTCCAGAGTGCTAACCATTATACCATGGGGCCAGTTATGATAAGGATAGTTTTCAAGGTATATATTTAATATGCTATTAAGAGGAAGTTTTGAGGGCCATCAGAAAGCTGTAAGGTTATTATGTTTCATGGTAGAGCACATAGATTCTGAACCAGGAGCCAGAACACCAGCGTGTTTGTACCAGGGCCAGCACACACCCAGCTGTGCTGCCTTTGTGATATGACTTCAATATCTTGAGCCTTGATGTCTTTAGCTGGCACGAGCACAAATAATGCCAGGCCTGTCTGCCTCAGATATTTGTTTGAGGATGAAATAAGAGGAAAAAAATGAACTAAAGCTTTTGATACTTGTAAAATACAGATCAAACACATAAGGAAAGACAGGCTAAGTTTGATGCTACAGCATTTTGAGAAAGCAGTGTTGCAACAATCAGTGAGAGAAAATGTTAGTGTGAGCAGCAGAGGAGGAATGGAGTGGCTTTTATTAAGATTTCCCTCATTTTGAACCATCCATCATTGGGAAGTTGAGGTAGCAAAGAAACCAACAGGTAGGTCCCCAAGTGGTCTTCCTCATGGTGTTTACACATGAAATTGACCAGAAGGAAATAGATTCAAAACCAGCAGATTTTTATGAAAATAAATTGGAAGATTAAAAAAGACCTGCCTTCAATGACTGTTCAAACATGAAAAAATCCCACTGTGACTGAGAGCACCCGCAGAACTCGGCATGAAAACTGAGAAGCTCATAGAAGGACATTTCTCTCCAATGCTGGATGCAGATGTACTTACGGCTATAGTGGTTGAGGGGACTCTTCTCAGAAAGCAGAGCCAGGATATCCCAGATTAGGTACAGAAGCATTGGATCTCCTGTCAGGGATTAGGATTATCTCTCTTCCTGAACAGCAGGATTTTCATGCACCACAGATTCTAGTTTCTTGCTATTTATTTATTTTTAATTTTATTTTTTGTATTTCAGAGTATCACAAGGATACAAATGGTTTGGTTACATAAATTGCCTTTGCACTACCGGACAAGTGTGCCCACCCTTGAGAGAGCATGTACCAGATCCTTTAGGTGTGGAGTTACCCATCCCCTCCTCTTCACCCCACCTGCCCAACACCCAATGAATGTTACCTCCCATATGTGCATATAAGTGTTGATCAGTTAGTACCAATTTAATGGTGAGTACATGCGGTGTTTGTTTATCCATTCTTGTGATACTCCACTTAGAAGAATAGACTCCAGCTCCATCCAGGATAACAAGAGATGTTAGTTCAGCATTGTTTTTTGTGGCTGAGTAGAACTCCATGGTATACATACACCATATTTTATTAATCCACTCATGTATTGACAGTCACTTGGGTTGTTTCCACATCCTTGCAATTGTGAATTGTGCTGCTATAAATATTTGAATGCAGATGTCTTTTTTATAGAATGTCTGTTTTTCTTTTTGGTAGCTACACAGTAGTAGGATTTTTGGATCGTATAGCAGTTCTACTTGTAGCTCTTTAAAGTATCTCCATATTACTTTCCACAGAGGTTGTACTAGTTTGCAGTCCCACCAGCAGTGTATGAGTGTTCCTATCTCTCCACATCCACGCCAACATTTGTCTTGGAACTTTCTGATAAAAGCTATTCTCACTGGAGTTAGGTGATATCTCATTGTGGTTTTGATGTGCATTTCCCTGACGATTAGAGATGTTGAGCACTTTTTCATATGCTTGTTGGCCATTATTCTGTCTTCTTTTGAAAAACTTCTGTTCGTGTCTTTTGCCCACATTTTAATGAATTGTTTTGGTTTTTTTTCTTGCTGATTTTCCTGAGTTCTATGTAGATTCTAGTTATCAGCCCTTTATCAGATGCATACCCACTGTTTATTTTGAATGGGTGTTTTTGTTGCAATTCTTCTGTGTGTGCTCCAACACTGCAGGGATAGATAGGTTACTATTAATCTGGAGAATGAATAAAATCATAGGCAATAGACTTCAGATTGCTGGTGATCTAAGTGTATTTCAAGGTTATCTCCCCCTGGAGATATGAGTATATTCCATGTGAAGGGATGAAGATTATAGATGGGAAATTGTTTGACTATTTGGTAGACTGTGATACAGAAATTACAATGCAACTCCCACTACAATCCACTTCCGTGTTTTTCTTCAGATAAAGTAACCATGCCATACACATGTAGCAAGGGAGTATTGTTGGGTGGGGTGTATGTGTGTCTCTTTAAAAAGAAAAAGCAAAGCAATTCCTTTTGGCCACTTGCTCAATCCCTTTAATATACAGCTTAGATATCTAAGATAGAAAATATGAAAAAGAAGGGCAGAGTCATGGCTGATAGAATGAGAAGGTCAAATACCTCTCTAATTCAAGCGAGATAAAACAGAGACAAGCAATATTTGAAGAGATAATGGTTGAGAATTTTCTTGAATTGTTGAAGGATACGAATCTTGAGATTTAGGAACCATGAAGTTTCACAAACAATGTGTATGGAGTAATCAAAAAATATAAATGAGATTGCTGAGTTATAGTGTATGTTGTCAGTCTGCTATTTTTTTAGGCAATCTGTAGTTTCTGGTGATTTTAAGATTATTTTTTTCTTTTTGAGATACAGAGCTGTCCAATTGTAGAGCTGTTTTTACTTACTTTGCAAGGACTCAGTGTGATTCTTTGATATGAATACTTATTTATGTAATTCAGCACTCAACAAAGGCATGATGTATATTTTTAAAGTACTTATATAGAAAAATTGAGCCTGTGTAGGTCTTAATGCATGGCAATAAATGTCTATGAATCTTTATATATTTTCTAACCACAACCAATTATACATAAAATCAGCTAAGTAGTAGTGAAGCAAATAAACAAGCAACCTTTAGAAATTAAAAGAAAAAACTAAATGACTCATTAGTTTAAGGATACATAATAAGGAAAATTACAAATTTTTAAAACTAACCTCAAAATAAAATACCCCTTAAACAAACTCATGGAATTTATTTAACATGATACTTAGTGATGAAATGTATTTCCTTCAGGTATGTTCACTTATGAAAAAGTCAGAAAAGATGAGTATAATTTTGTTAAATGTTCAACATAGAAACTCAGAAAAAATAAAAATAACCTAATTTTGAAAAATAAAAAATAATGTTAATATACTAGAAAACAATGAGACTACTAGCAAAATAAAAACTTCAGTTTCTGGAAAGAAAATAAACATGAAAGAAAACATACAAGAACTATGAAGCAATTTATAATTCATTATAGAAAATTTAAAAATATAACTGACTCCTTAATAACTTTGCTTATTTTATAAAACATAAATATTAAAAAGTGTCCTAATATATACAAGACCTGAATATCATAGCAATTATATTAATACTTGTGTTTTCTGAGCATGGGGAATTTGTCTCTTTACACATTGCTTTTCTGACTTTGTCCCTTCTCTTTGCTATATTCTCTGTAATCTCCACAATGTATCATCCAATTCAATAATCATTCATTTCAATAATTCATTCTTCATCACTATCTAATCTACTGTTCAATTTATGCATTGAGCTTATTCATGACTATATTCTACATATTTAATATATCCAGTTAGCTCTATTTCAAACTTTACATTCTTTGTTATTTGTTTATATCATCTAATAGTCGATCCAAAATACAAAGTGCAAAGTCATCAGCACATCACGTAAGTAAAAGGATACCACCAACGGCACTGGGACAACCCTAGCGCTTCCCAGGAAACACTTCCCTCTGCCTCATCTCCTATCCTCCTGAGCTAAGCAGTTTCCTAATAGGTGCATTTATCACTTCTTTGCTTTCTCAAAACATATAATGTTACCACACCAATGTATGTATGCTCTAATATTTTTTTGTATCAGAGAGTTATAATATAAAAAACCCATATAACATTAATACTTTATATACAGTTCTTTAAAATATTTTTCTAAATATTATGCTTCTACCATGTATCTGTGTTGTCTCATGTAGTTGTAGTTAATTTTCACTGTACATTACTTCATATATAATCCATGCCCATTCTACTGTTCTCCTTGATGCATTTGGGCTGTTCCCAGTTTTTGCTATAAAAATGTTGTTGCTATAAACATGCATGTTGATCCAGAGTCTACATCTGGAAAAGTCAAATTGCTGCAGGATCATAAGGAACAAGTATGCTTATTTGCAAAAGAAACCCACATATTTTCTGAAAAAATATCCCACCAGCAAGTACAACAGCAAGTAACTTCTTATATCTTCAAATCTTTGCCAAATCCTTGGTATTGACAAATCCTTAAAATTGCAAATCCAGTGGAATCATGTTCTGGAGGTTTAGAATGAATGCTCTTTATTAAGTTAAGGAAATATCTATCTATTGTATCCTCAACGATGCTTCTATTCTCATTCTCAATTTTAGTACCTTTTTTCCCCATTTAACTTTTTTTCTGATTGAATTTGCTAGAAGTATCTCTTTCTTAATTCTTTTATTTTTATTCATAATTTAAAATGAATTATTTTACACATTTAAAATGCATTTATATGCTTTATTTAATTAAAATTATCTAAGAAATTACTTCTGGTTTTTGATGCTTTCTATTATAGGTTTTTTTCCATTTAATTAATTTGTTCTGATACTCTATTTATATTGTTTCTTTTATTTTGTCCATTCCATTTCTTAGCAGATAAGTATGTTACTAGGCTCATTTATTTCCAGACTTCATTGTTTTCTGATGAAAATATTTACAGACTATACTTTTCTTTTTCAATAGCAGTTTCATTTTGTCCCCCTAGAATGCATATGTAATATTTTGATTATTATTAACTTTTTGAGTGTTTAGTTTTCCAATATGAGATCTTTCATTCATAAATTATTTACAAGTATGTTTTTAAATCTTCAATTATTTTTTAGAAATCTTCTCTATGTGTATGTATGTATGTATAAATACATGCTTTTTTATATTATAGTAAATCTTAACTATATATAAAGGTTATATAGAGATATATACATATATATTTTTTATAATGCTCACTAAAAGGAGTTGTTCATTGTAGAAACACTGTCTTTTTCAGATTCTGCAACTTATTGTTCTATTTTTATTACACGTTCTTGTCTGGTAGATGATATAAACTTTTTTATTTATGAAAATTTAGTTTTCTGAATTTTTATTTTATTTTTTATTATGTAAATCCATTTAAGTTTATTAATAGTCCTCTTAGGTCCTTAATTTTTTCTTTTTAATCTTTCTTTTCAGTAGATTATAGCTATGAAAGTGAGTCCAGTCATTCTAGAATTCACTTTATATTCTGTGGTAAAGTCTGAAACCCCTCACAAAATCGTTACTGCCAGATTTGCTGCAAATGTACCATGCTTATTTCTGGAACAAAGTGGGAAATAAGCTTAATAATTTTTATGTTGTCTCAATCAAATGATCATTCACACCATACAGAGGACTGCTTTATGTATTAAATATTAGTACAAACAGAAATATTATCTTTTTTTAACTAAACACTCAGCCCGAAACACAGCTCACTTTTAACGACACAGAATCCACATCACGGAATTATACAGGGTTTAGTCTTGGATCCTTGTTGGGAAAAGTGTTACTCATTGCTCATCTATACAAAAGGAACATTTAGTTTTAATTTGTGCTACTTTGGGGGCCCACCAGGATATGTTATCAATAAAACATAATTCCAAATATGACATTCAGTTAACCTGCTGGATGGAATTATTTATTGTTATACATTTTGATGTAGAATATGTCCTCCTATTTACTAGCAATTTTGGTTTTGGTATAGTAAAGTACTTTTTCTTTTAATGACAATGAAACAATAGGTACAGATGTGTCTTCTGTCTATTTGTAATTCATTATATTAAAATAAGTTACCCACTTTGAAAAATATATCTTGTTGGCATGACAGGAGACCAGACACCCATCTATTTCACACTTAACTGTGGAAGGCATGCATCTTCACACATAGAAATCCAAATTTATTTCATTTTATTTTCATTATGATACATGTTTTTGAATATAGCAAATAGTCTTTTGATTTTTGCTCAATTTATAATGCAGAAACAAAGCTTGGTTGCTCTTCATGGGACAAAATCATGATAAAAATTCTTCATTCATTCATAAGAACATGTTTGATGAAATCTAAAGCTAAGGAAAGAAGAACAATTAGCACAATAATTTTAATTGATTATCAGGTGCCTTATAAACTTTAATTTACTTAATCCTTATTATAACCATTTTAGATTGGTAATATCATTATCTTTGAGGCTAGAGAAATAAGTGATGAAAGTTAACCATCTCATCCAAGTCATAGAACTAATAAGTGGTGGAACTGGTATTTGAATCAATAATTGCCTTTTTTCAAGTCTGCATCTTCCTTCTTTTAAAATATTGCCTTTCTTTCACTCAGAGTCTGAGAATGTACCTTTTTATTGCTCTTATTGTACATTAAAATTAATTCTAAAATGTCATAAGATTCTTACCTTTCCCAGAAAAATCTAATGGAGAAGTTTAGAATAATCAGCTTTCGCCCTAAGAGAATTTACCACAAGTCATCTTTCTTGTGTAAGATTTCTTATTAACTCTTTTCTTCAAGCATTTCAGTGGCTTCTGAGAAGCTTTAAGCTTTTAAATCACCAATTCCCCATTAAAAGAATCAGTAATTCTGGGAATAGGCATGACAGCATTTTCCCAATAATTCTTGATAACAATTTTATGAATTGGAGTTGTTTTCTTTGTGAAATTATGACCTTGTGATTCTACTGAATTAATAAGAGCAGTTAGTTATTTTTTAAGTATACATACACATATGAATACTACTCACATATCTCATGGCTTTCATTTTACAAGGTAGTGATCATTTGATAAAAGGAAAATAGTCTAACTTACCTGGATAGATAGCTCAACTTCTTCCCAAATCAAAAATTTTCTCTCAAAGCACTCAAAATTTTTAAAATTGCACTAGACTTTTGCCTTGAATCACTTTAAGCTAACCAATAGATTTGTAGCATGCACATTTTCTTTAAAAAAAATCACTATTTTTATTTTTTTAGTATTCTAACACATCTCAAATTCTCTGTAATTCCTCAAAATCTATCAATCTCACCTAAGTGTATCTGAAAGGCTTCTTCATATTATAGGAAAGTAATTTATCCTGATCCAAAGGCATTGACTGATTTAACATAGAACAATTCTCTCAAGTTTTCTTAGAATTAGAGACACTAAGATTCCAAGCCACTTCCAAGGCCAGCTGTTACCTACGGAGTTTGAAGTTGTTCCACCAGGAAAATATGGGATCTGTGTTTGAGCCACTTAGGTTATGGACAACTTGCTACTTCCTTTCCTGAGCTCAACTTGGTGCGAGAACTTTCCTGGTGGAGCAGAAACCCTCTCCAGAACCGCGGAGCGGAGGCGCTTGCCCCCAGCCCTCCTACAGTAAAGCTGTCGCCATGGCTTCAAAATGCCTTCTTCCATGTGGAGCCAAAATGCATTTGTCTCCTGAGTAAACACAGTCAGGGAATGGTATTTTTGTATCCTTAAACTGAAATAATTCTTCCATCTTGAACCTGAAAACGTGATTTTATTTCTCAATTCTCTTCTTCCCTCATTCTCTATATGCATCACATTCTACCTATGTGTCTTTCTGGATTTCTCAGTCTTAGAGTTTTCAAGTGAGTGCAATATTTCTTACATAATAATATTTAGCACTGATGTGCTATCACTTGAGATGTTTTTCTAACCATTTGTGCTTTATTATACATAATAACTACTATAATTTTCACAGCATCCCTAGGAGCAACATTTTCTTATATATGGAGAAATTAAAACACAAAACAGAATAATCTGCAACACATAAGGCAAATATACATCCTCAGAGTAACCCAGAGGATTCAGTCACAGTTTGCATTTTTTGACTCCTTGCGTCCGCACAGCCAGCGCGCCAAATCCTCCGTCTCCACCTCTGTGCAGCGCCATGCTTTAGGGCTCTGCGGGGCACAGGCCCGCCTCTGCCCGCACGCGTGAAACAGCTCCCTCACCCTCTACGGACCGGTAAGCGCCATGAAGTCCGCCCCCGGGAAAGGGAACTGGGAGGAGGCCGCGCCGGCCCTGGCGTGCCCTGCAGTACTTCGGTCACGGCATTTTGAGGTCATGCACAGACAAGGGAATGCATTGTTTACACATCTGAACATTACTGAGAAAGCATATTTACTACATTCAGTTGATGTGTCCTTTTAAAGACAAAGGTCTTTAAAGTAGTTTAGTTTTTAGTGCCCACAGCAGGACCATGTAGCTAAATTTGGTAGATATTTAAGCAATACATAGTCTGCCTAAGAGTAGGTTCTTTTGAAAAGCAAAGCTTTATGAAGGTTGTCATTTTAGAACTGATTTTTAATAGAATGTGAAAATATAACTCTTAAATTTTATCCAATAAAGCCTTGACATTACTAGTGAGTTCAAAATAATTTCATGGAAAAAACAGTCAGTGACAAGATTTGTCAGTTAGGAGACTTTGATATGTCAAGCATGCAAAACATACATAAAAATATAGAGCTGTGACTCTCAGACATTAGTTTCCAAATTAGCAGGATGAGGTCTCTGGTGACAGTGTGTAACTGAGGGAACGGCCTGGAAAAGATGGCAAAAACATTTTCTGTCTCTTTAAAACATCCTCTACTCCTTTTTGAGAACTAAATCCTGCATCCCTGCCTCAGGCCAGAGGCTGGGGGGCAGGTAAGTCTTCTGTTATTTGTGCAACAGGAGATGGCCCAGCCCAGACCTGGTAAAGGGAGGTCCTGGGTAGAGGAGGTCATGATACTGTCTTCAGCAGAGATGGGATGGTCAGAATCATCAGCTGCACTTGAACAGTGATTGCCTGGAGCTGAGAACCCACCCTTTAAAAGCTCTGTGCTTCTGAGAATGTTCAGGAAATTTGGATTTTGAGATGAGAAGTTCTGCCAGTTTTCTTCATTTTCCAAGTGGGTAAATCTCTTTCCTCCTCCCCAAAACACTTGTCCTTGTTCTTCTGATTTGGGCCCATGGACAAGTGCCAAGTTTTCGGCAATGCTGTTGAGCTCTACCCAAAGAAACCATGACTCTAAGTAGGTCTGTGGCAGACCCAGGAACGACATTCCTCTAGCATCCAGGTTACCCTGAACAAGTGGTCCAGACCACACTGACGAACAGCATCCAGGTGAAGGGGTTGGAGTTCAGTGGTGAGAAACAAGGCTAGCAGGAGTGCACAGAGCATCTCAGTCACTTCACTCACTTGGCCTGTTGCAATTGACTCTCTTCTCATAAACGATCTTCTCCTCTTCCATGCCTGGGCAGCTGTTCCATGGAAAACGGGGAGCATGGGAATCAGATACAAGTGTACATGCTCTTATTTATTTATTTATTTATTTTGAGGCAGAGTCTTGCTCTGTCTCCAGGGCTAGTGTGCAGTGGCGTCACCATAGCTCACTCACTGCAACTTTGAACTACTGGGCTCAAGGGATGCTCCTGCCTCAGTCTCCTGAGTAACTGGGGCTCCCAAGCCCCACTAATTTTTTAATTTTGTGTAGAGATGGTGTATTGCTATGTTGCCAGGCTGGTCTTGAACTCCCAGCCTCAAGAGATCCTCCCACCTCAGCCTTCCAAAGTGCCAAGATTACAAGCATGAGCCCCTTCGTCTAGCCTGCCCGCATGTTCTTAAACAGTTCTTGAGCTCAGTGGGCAGGTGCTGGTCTGGTCTGCTCTTCAGGCCTTAGTGAAGTGTGACCAGTGCAGCCTGACACGCCAGGACAGGCACCGCTGCCTCCTGCTGCTGCTGCTGGTGGGACTTGCTGGCCATGCCCGTGTGGGCCCTGGATGTGAGCCCTGGACAGGGAAGGGCCTCCTGTTGGAGAATTCCTCTGAACCAGGCTGAACTCACATGCTATACTACAATTTAGGGATTGATTTTCTCTTCAAAACAGCAAAACAAGGTGACAGTAACTTGTGAAGCACTTTAATTTTTGGTTTCTATTTTTGTTATTTCAAAACAAATATTACACTGTTGTAAATCAAATGTCATTGTATCATACTTTGTGGGATGTATTGAGATTTTGCTAGTGATCTAATATAGTTGTTGTGAAAAGGAAAAAAAAAAGATGCAAGGACCCTTGAAGTAAAACATATTTTTGATATCAAGTTGTAGAATTCAATTACCAGATAGACCTCATAGAACATCCCTCAAACTAATGTTCTCTCAGCATAATGCCTCTTACACTCCAAATGCAACTGTGCTGGACTGTTAAGAACTCTCAGTATGCCTCTCGCCAAGTTTCTACGGAAGACTTTCCTTGGCCTATGATCTCTCATCTCTTGCTCCTCACACTCGCTAAGAGAAATTTTTGTCTTAACATTTCTTGTGTTTGCTCAAAAAAGTCTTTATATATGAATTATTCATTAGTCATATAGTCATTAGCTTCTTATCCTTTCTTTTTATGCATCAAAATCACAGGTAGATCCCGAATAAGTTTTTAAAAGTCATTTTTGTAATAATCAATTCGATTCTATCCAAAAAGCATTTGGTAAGAGTTTGACATAATGAACTGGAACAAATTCTGTGTTTCAGAAGTGTCTTTTATCAAATTTGCTTTAATTATTTGAAGTGTTTGCAGAGAGCGTCGTACAAATAGAAACAAATTCTTGGTGAATTCTTTTTCTCTATAGTTCGCAAAGTTGTCGCTAAGTCCCTAGTCCCTCCTTGGCCTGGGTCATCCCTCAGTGTCGCTCAGGATGTGCCGAGTGGCCATGGGGGTGAGCGACAGCCCTGGCGCAGCAGTGTGAGAGCTCCGCTACCAGCCTCGGGCCTGCCCCGGACGGCGCCACGTGTGGAGCTGCCTCCCACACGCAGGGGGAATTTGCCTGTGCCGACTCTTTCCATGTCTAATTCCGAGGAAGTAAGTCACTGGCCAAAGAGTCGGTGGCACGGAGGGTCTACCGAGGGTTGCAGAGCTCGCCCGCGGGGAGGCGACTCTCCGTGGCTCCCGCCAGCCGCGGAGCCCCCGCACGGTCCCCTGAAGCGCCTCTGTGAAGAGAAGTCGGTGGAAAGGCACAGAATCATCTGTTAAATCTGCCTATCTTCTTTTCACGAATTTAATTTTATTTTCATACTTTCTCTGCTTACATTTTGGGCTGATTCCTTATATCTGTGTCCGTTTTTGTACTTATATCTCCCTGTATATTCTCTTAAAAGCCCTTCTTTGAAAGAGGCGCGTCCTCACTCTACCCTCACAGAGGGAGCGCAGCAAGGGCCGCGGCGGCCGCGCGGAGGCGGAGGAGGGCAGAGCGCACGCGCGGGCCGCGGGCCTCCGCGCAGAGCCGCCGCGCTCGTCCTTCCTCTGGGGGCCCCAGTTTCTCAGGGCGGGCGGACTCGGACGGCGGGCGGGGTCCTGCAGGGGCAGCTCGCGGGTGGGTTCCACAGGGAGACGGCAACAGGGAATTGTACTCCTGCAAATCGCATTTCCATGGTTTATTTTAAAGAATCCTCTCAGTATCCTTCAGGCCCGGGAGGGGAAGGGCACTCTCTTTGTTAGCACCATTTGTTGTAGCATTTGCCTCAAATTATTTTTTACAGATTTACTTGGAAATTCTTACTTCATGTCTGTGGCTCTTGCTGGAATATAATAACCATGAGAAAGAGATCTATTATCTCTTTTTTGCTATTTTTGTTGCCACAGTCAAATGCAGTGTCTTTAATAATGTCTGTTCCAAAAATAATTTTAGCTAATTTGACATGCTGCATGGATATTTTTAAAACTGGGAGAAATACGTCCCTCCTGCAGAGTTCTTACAGGTGGAGTGCACCCTCCCTCCTCCCACTCTTTTTTCCTTGAGATTCAAATATTTACAAACAACGGAGTCATACAATTTTTCATCCACTCCTTTGTTTGCTCTTGGGAGGAAGTAAGAAGTTGATCCAGGGTGTGAATGGGACTGAGAAATCAAGAGACGACTTTTCTAAAACTGTATTCACAAGAACAAATGAGTGTGGTTAAATGTGGTTGGTGACGAAGCAACCAAGGCAGCAGGAGAGCCTCTCAGGTGCGGAAGGAAGGCGGGCTGGCTGCCCAGAGGTGAAGAGAGGGGCGCCGCCTGCTGAGAAAGTCGGTCTGGGCCCCTGGCCATGGGAGGCTTTGCTGGAGGGGGGGGGGGGGAGTGAAGTGACAGTAGTCAAACAAGTGTGTCTGTGAGCACTCGCCAAAGGTTTACGTAGCTCATCATGGCTCATCAAGAGAAACACAAAGGTCAGAGAAGTTACGGAACAAGGCTAGCAAGGGACGCTGAAATGCCATCGCTGTCTAAAAGCCAAAACTGACTCTTGTTCCCCAGGGAGCTAAAACTCTAGCTATTAAGGTCATTTCCTCTGGCAGACTCTAAAACTAGGATGACATCCATGTTTATATAGATTAACTTCTAACCTGATAGGGCTGTAAAATGTCTGGACTCCAGCTGCTGAAGATTGTTAGTTAAAAATACCTTCCCTGAGATAATCAAAATGATCAAATAAGTCAAGCCAGTTTATCAGAAAAGGCTCATGTCCGTTTATTGGAAAAGTGCGTCTCATGCTCATAAATGAGTGTGAAAAAAGAGATAAATACATAAATAGAAGAATATAGATATAGATAGAAATGTGCAAGCCGTAAGTACCTTGCTTTATTTTCCAATTTGCACTGACTGAGAATGTCCCATCTAAGACCCTGGGACAACGTGAAGCAGAATGTAAAAATCACTGGATGCTTAATGCCGAATCCTTTTAGCAAAAGTCATTTGTGAAGCAAAAATTTTATTCACATGTAGTTCCATTATCCCTTCAAGTCTTCTGTGCGATTTAAGTTAAAGATAGAAATTTTTTTCTGGCTGAGGCTGTGGCCGACAGCAGTGAAGGGCTGCTCAGAATCTAGACTATTAGCAGCCTTCTTTTTTAATCCATTGGATATTTTTGAAAAATAGCAGTTTGGGTAAAAAAAATGCAAGAAAGACAGCCACCAGAATTAGGGGTAGCCGTGGTTTCCACCATTGATTGCTGCTCCTGAAAGGATTCTTGGGAGAGTGGTGTCTCTGTCACCCTCAGCATTCTTTCTTAAGGAGAGAACATCAGCCCAGATTTAAACTGTATCTGGTCATACAAGCCCCTTCATTATTCCTACACACAGATGGCATTTCAAACTCCCCCAACTGTTTAGGGAGGACTGTAAAACATGATGAGAAGTGAATGTGTGGGCTCACTGAGAGAGGGTTTGTTCCATTTGTGTTTTGTCCTTATTGATTAGCACCTGGCACAGCAAAGCACATGTTCATTAAGAACTTGTTAATTAAGCATCTACTATATGCAGGGACCTTGCTAGGGGCTTGTCTTACAAAATGAGATCTCTGCTCTTGTGGAGTTTACATTCTAACAGAGGGACATGGACAGCAGACCAATAAAATAAATGAATTATACGGCATATTTGAAGGATATAAATGCCATAGAAATTTAAAATAAAAGTGCAAAGCAGGAAAGAAGGATGAGAAGGCCAACTGAAACTTTAAATATAATGGGTAGGTGGACCTCAGAGAGAAGTGATTACAAACTTCAAAAAAATGAGGGAGTGAGCAATGGTGACATCATGGAAAGAGCTTTCCTGGCAGAAGGACCGCCCAGTGCTAAAGCCACAGGCAGAGGTGTGCTGGGCATGTGCCAGGGGCAGTGGGCAAGGGGAGGTGGCCAGAGAGGACTGAGCTGCCATAAGAGTGTGGGATGCCTGAGTGGTGACAGGGTCCAGAAGACATGTGATCTTCACGAACCATTGTAAGGATTTTGGCCTCTGAGTTAAATGGGAAACCATTGCAGGGTTTTTAAAAAGGAGTGATATGATGTGGATTTATGTTGTAGACACTTGATGCTACTTTGTGTGTACCATGGATGGGTAGAGGATGGAGCCTGGAAGGAGGCCGTGTCAGTAATCCAGGTGTGACACAGTGGTGGCTGCGATCAGAGTAGTTGCCAGGGTCACAGACCAGCAGGGAGAAATAGGCAGATTCCGGTTAAATTTTGATGTAAGAAGCAACAACATCTCCTAACAATTTTGGATATTGAGAAAGCATCGAGTCAAGGTTAACTTCAAGGTCATGGATATGAACAAGCAAGAAGAATAACCATTTCATGCATGAGATTGGGAAGCCACTGGAGGAGCCAGCTGAGCACTGATGGTGGAAGAAGGAGTATTGGGCTCAGACCAGGACTTCCTCTTGGCACAAGTTATGTTTGAGACGCCAAATAGAGGTTCCAATAGGAGTTTTAAGCAAGCCATTATGTACTTAAAGGGAACATCTCAGGGGGAAGTCTGGGATTAAGATATGAATTCTGTAGTCAGAAATATTTCTTCAACATAAGTTTGGTATTGAGGAGAGAAGGAAAAGCCTGAATCAGGGAAGCAGGGGAAATCCACAGCTAGACTTCACCTCATTGTGAAACGAAGAGCATGCAAGGGTAAGTGGACATGGGAAGTAAGTAGATTAGGACACATTCTCCTTGATTTCACAGTCATTTTCTGCTTACATTTACCTTCAAAATACATTTTTCAGTGGCCGATAACCTTGGAATAATTTTTGTTAAATGCGTATTCACCTGCTATTCAGAATTTCCAACTGACAGTCACATTCAACAGTGAGTAACCTAAGTGTGTAAGTGGGATTGAGTTTGAATTTATACTGTCATACATTACTTCCTTGAACACTAGCTTTCTAACTACATATTTTTCTTCTATTGATTATATATTTTATCAGACCAAAAATAAATACTGTGTGGTTACTTCTTTGGAAAAATGAATCTAACATGAATTATATTCTGTTGCTAAATCTGGCAAGATTGCACATGGTGAGCTTAAAGCAATACAGAGGAAGTAATAAAGCATGGTAGACACAGTCTTCTGGACTATACAATTTTTAAAATTTGCAAATATGTGCTTAGACTTCATGACATGGAGAGCTACAAAACCTGAAAGTGTTTTTCCTGATAAGGTGACATGGGCTCTGCGCTTTGATCTGCCCACATCAGAAAATGGAAGTTTGAACTGCAACAAGAGAATTGGGCCCCTCTGAAAACAGAAATTCCTTCCAAAACTGTAAATCGTCATTCCCCTTAGTGTGGTGAGAGTCTGCCCTGCAATATGACACTGCACCTAGTCTCCAAGGCAGAGTGGCAAGTGTTCTGTGGTTCAAAGACATACTCCTGGTGGCAGCAACAATCCTTCCTGGGGTACGTCTCAGGGACTCCAGACCTGAGCGATGGGAAGTTGCTAGAACCAGGAGCAAACAGAAGGGCCATTCTGTCAGGAAAGGCAAGTGTGTCCAAGGAAATACTGGCAGTGACATTCTTTTGTATGCAGAGCAGGCGTGCCTTGTTTCTGAAAAGAGCTTATGCTTGAAATTTTCATTGAGTAGAATGTTTGAAATCATGCAAACTGGAGTGGCAAATAAGGCAAAACCATTTCCCACATGTAGAAAAATCAGCAGAAGCTTTCAAACATGTGAGTTACGAAATGACACAGCTGGGATTCTTTTTAAGCAGTGTATCAAGTTATTACTCAGAGCACTGAAGATGTATGTGGTTTTGCTTCCTGCCACATTTCTCTGAAAAGCTATTGAAAATGACTAACTGGTTGCCTTCAAAATGTGGAGAGAAGCATACAAACTGGTATATACTATGCAAGCAGGCATTTCTCTACTTTTGTTGAAACTTTAGTCTTTGATATTAGTCAAAATTATATTTCAGATATGGATGCAGCCAAATTATTGATGTTATCTAGGCCCTTATGTGACAGGCACAGGTGGGAAACACAGTAAAATGGCATGGTGGGGTCTAAGAACTTAGATTGTAGCACTTGTTCAACAAGTTTCTCATTCAGAGAAATGATTTTCCACAATTTTAAAATTGGATTAATAAGAAGACATGCCAAAAGTATAAGTATTTTATGATGAGTGAGATAAAGTGTGTGAAAATTATTTTTTTAAATGTAATCTCTTACCCCTCCTAGTATGACTACAAAAAACAATCAGACAAAAGCAGAAAATAACATGAAAGCATGTTTGCAAGGGTCTGGAAAAAATTTGAGCCCTTGTATACTGTTGGTAGGAATGTAAAATGGTGAAGCCACTGTGAAAACAGTTTGGCAGTTCATCAAAACAATTAAAAATAGAATTACCATATGATCCAACAATTCCTCTTCTGAGTATACAGATGAAACAATTGCAAGCAGAGTCTTGACAAGATATTTGTTCACCTACATTTATAGCAGCTACTCATAATTGCCAAAAGCTGAGAGCAACACAAGGGTCAACAGACAGAAGAATGGGCGAGCGGAATGTGGTGTATGCATACAATGCAACGCTACTCAGCCCGAAGAAGAAGGAAATTCTGACATAGCTACAACAGGAGCGAAACTTGAGGACATTATGCTAAATGAAATACTCAGCCACATAAAGAAAATTACGGCATTTTTAGTCATATTGATAGAGACAGAAAGTAAAATGATAGTTGCCAGAGGCTGGGGAGAGGGAGAATGGGAAGTCATCATTTAACAGGGACAGAGTTTCAGTTTGGGATGATGGAAGTTCTGAAGACTGAAAAACAATATGAATGTACACACTAACACTGAATTGTACTTGTAAAAAATAGATCAGATGGTACATTTTAAGTTATATGGATTTTCTCACAATAAAAAATCAGATCAAAGAGGAACTAAATGAATGGAGATAAATGTTGAGATGTTAGTTCTCCACAACCTGATCTATAGGTTCAATGCAATCCCACTCAACATCCTAGTGAAGTATTTTGTGTAAACTGACAAACTGATTGTCAGTTTTGGTGATGAGACAAGAGGCCCAGAATGGCTAACACAATTTTGAAGGAGAAGAACAGAGCTGGAGGACTGACACTACTTGGCTTCAAGACTTACTATAAATCTATGCAATCAAGATTGTGGTATTGGTGAAAGAATAGACAAATAGATTACAGGAACAGAATATAGAGTCCATAAATAGACCTACATCAATATAGTTAAGTGATCTTTGACAAAGCAGCAAAGGCAAAGAATAGAAAGAGTAGAGTCTATGCAACAAATGGTGCTGGAATAAGTAGATATTCACATAAAAAATGAATCTAGACACAGACCTCACATTTTTCACAAAAATTAACTCATAATAGAGTGCAGAACTCAACGTAAAATTCAAAACTGTAAAACTCCTAGAAGATAGTATAGGAGAAAATTTGGATGACCTTGAGTTTGGTGATATCTTTTTGGATACGACACCAAGGCACAATCTGTGAGAGAAAGTACTGCAATTGGAAGTTTCTGCTCTGTGAAAAACATTGTCAAGAGAAGGAAAAGATAAGCCACAGACTAGGAGAAAATATTTGCAAAAGAAAAATCTGATAAAAAGCTGTTATCGAAAAAAAACAAGGAACTTTTAATACTCAACAGTATGAAAATGAACAACTTGATGACCTTAACTTATATGTCATCAAAGAAGATGTATAGATAGGAAATAAACATATGAAAAGATGCTCCACATCAGAAGTTATCAGGAAAATGCAATTAAAACAGCAATGAGATACCACTGTGTACTTACTAGAATGGCCCAAATCTCAAACATCGACACCACCAAATACTGCTGAGGGTGTGGAGCGGCAGGACCTCCCATTTATTGCTAGTGGAGTGCGAAATGGTGCAGTCAATTTGGAAGACAGTTTGATGGTTTCTTATAAAACTAAATATAATCTCACCACCCAATCCAGAAATTGCACTCCTTGGTATTTACCTAATAGAGTTAAATGAAAACTCACATCCACACAAAAACATGCATATGGATATTCATAATTGTCTAAACTTGGAAGCAACCAACATGTCCTACAGTAGGTGAATAGATAAATAAATTGTATAACATAACAGACAATGGAATATTATTCAGCACTGAAGAGAAATGAACTAGCAAGCCATAAAAAGACATGGAAGAAACTTAAGAAGTACATATTACGAAGTGGGAGAATTCAGTGTAAAAACGCTACATACTATGTGGTTCCAATTATATGACATCTGAAATAGGCAGAACTATGGAGATATTAAAAACATTAGTGATTGGAGGAGGGAAGGGATGACTAGACAGAGCACAGAGGATTTTTAGGGCAGTGAAATGATACTACAATGGTAGATACATGACATGGTACCTTCATCCAAACACACAGAATGTACAACACCAAGTATGAACACTGATGTAGACTATGGATTTTAGGGTGACAGTGATGTGTCAATGCAGGCCATAAAATATAGCAAATGCACCTCTCTGGGATGAGTTCTTGATAACGAGGGACATTACCCTGCATGTGTGGAGGAGGAGGATGTGGGGTAACTCTACCTTTGCCCAGTTTTGCTGTGAACCTAAACCTGCTCTTAAAAATGAAGTCTTTAAAAAATTGGCAAAATTGTATCTGTTACTGACATCACAGGTATTGTGAATCATTTCTCACAACCTTATGATATTATCACTGAAAACAGGAACCAACACATTGTTATTGTTGTTGGATCAGAAAGAATTAAGATAGCTTATAGTCTTTGAGGTATAAGCAGACAGGGTTCGAAAAGTCAAAGACAGGAGGATGGAAAAAAATAACTGATGGCCATGATACCCTGTTAGATCTGATGGGCCAAAATCAAGACCAGGGAAAAATAAACACACTGTGGACACTTTTTGGCTGTATGGAAGTTGAATAGGAATTTTAAATTCATAAATATGGATATCATGGTATGTCTGTTTAAGAAATAGTTGCATATGCTCTTCTAAATAAATGTAATTTTCTTTAATTTATTGTTTATAATAGGAATTATTTTACACATGGCAAAGAATTAAGTAGACACATAATAAACTACAGCAGGAAGTGTGCAACCCTTTTCTTCCATGTCTTTCAGACACCATGTTAGACCTAAATGATTTCTAAAATATGGTTATTAATTTTTAGAGCTTTTTCTGTTTTTAAGCAGACTGTTAAAACTATTTTAAAAAGAATCCTATTCATATATAACATAATGTATAAAGCACACAAAAAGAAACTCTGAGAGCCTTGTATGAAAAACAAAATGTTAGCAACCAAAATTCAAACCAAAATACTTCAAAAGTCTGCTAAAGTAAATAACTAATAATTAGAACATTGTTTCACATTCTTGAATTAAAAGCTCTAATTAAAACTATTATACACACACACATATATATATAGATAGATAGATATACACACACACACAAAAAAAAAACATGCTATAGCATTTTCATACATTGATACTTTTACTCAGAAAAACATTTTGGGAAAGCAATTGAACAAAAGGTGTCAATAAAATTGTTAATGAAAATGCAATATTACTAAGTAACTGTACTGGGATTCTATTCTATGAGTATAATCTGTAATACATAAAATAATAATGAATATAATGAATAATCATTATAGAAAATATTAGAAAAGAACTAAATGTCCAGCATTCAAGAATTGATTTTAAACATTATTATATATTACAATCTCAAGAAAATATGTAACCTTAAAAAAAGATCATGAAAATTTCTTTCAAAAACATGATTTATTACTTTTCCATTGCTGCATAATGAATGACCACATTTAGTGGCTTAAAATAATGCACATTTATCTCAGTTTTACTGGGTCAGGAGTTTGTCCATATTTGGGTCCTCTGCTCAGGGTCTACAAGGCTGAAATCAAGGTACTGGCCATGTTGTGTTCTTTTCTGGAGCTCAGTCCTTTCTTCCAAACACATCTCTTGGTGCCTCTGTGACTGAGGGCCCTCACCCCCTGCCGGCTCCTGGCTGGGGCCTTTCATCAGCCCTGGAAGCGGCCCACTGCTCCCTGCCACAGGCCCTCTCCATGGGCAGCTCACAACAGGGCTGGCTGTCTGCTGCTTCAGGGCCAGCAGCACAGCACCTCTTTATAGATGCCACAGAATGTAAATGCTATGGTGGCCATCCCATCACCTCTGTTGCGTTCTATAGGTTAGAAACAAGCCTCCAGTCCCACGTTCAATGGGATGGCATGACGCAGTGGTGCGGATCGCTGGGAATCACCTGAGGGTGTGTCTGCCCCTCATGGTAAGGGCATACACTACGACAGCAAATGAAAAAGTAGCATACAAGTTGCATATAGGGGATAGTGTCGGCCATAAACTAATATTCATGAAAAAGAAAATCTTGGGCTGAAATTAATTGATCATCAACATTCTGAAATGATAATATATCATTTTTGACTTAACGATTACTTAAAACAGAAAGGAACACATTAAAGAAGTTCTGTGGTGAGTTTTAGCTAAAACAAACATAAATCAGTGGCTCTAATTGCTATTAAATGCATCCAGGAAACATGAATGGGATATATAAATCATATATATATATATATATATATATATATATCCCTCATATTCTTAGCACATCCCTCAGATCTTAATTTTAGAACTCAGTATTATAATGTGATTTTCAGTTATCAAATATTAAGTGTAGTTTCAGAGATGATAACTTAATGCCTGTGGAATGATTTATGTGGATTTCTTAGAAGACCAAAGAGAACATAGGAGTCAAAAGACAATGCACTTACTTGGGGTTCATCCAAAAGAATTCAGTGGAAAAATGCTAGTTGGAATATAAATGAATTCAAGAAAAAAAAAGAAAAAGGCAAAAAAGCCTATGCAAATTACTCTGTTACAAGAACGTATTGTTTTAGCTGGAATAATTCCAGTGATTTAAAATTAGTAGTTTTCCCTCTTGTTCTCATTGGGGCTGAGCATTGAAACCTTAACTACGCATGTAGCATTGCAAAAGTAAGAGGAAGAAACATTAAACTATAAAGTCACAAGGACCTGTGTTTCTCTGATTCTTGTCCCCTGCTGATGCAGGTCCCAGGCCTCAAGTCCTATCCTAATGAGCACTTACGTGACTATGAGCAGATCAGGCAGGTTGCCTGCCACGCCCTCCCACCACTGGCTGTCACTTCATCTGCTGAGTCTCACCACGTGACTGAACCATATACCACAAGAGGTGGCACGCTGCTTCTCAAACTATTTAGAGTGAATGACCTTTTTTGTTGTTGTTTTTAATTCCAAATTATTTTCACTGAATATTTTTGCAAATATAATGACAATGAAAATATTAAATACATATAAAAATGGTATTTTTACTATTAGATACAACAGGCAAAATTACTTTGTAACAATTCTCTGAACATTTCTAAATGCTTTACTTTGCATTTCTTTCCTTCTCTAACAATGGACTAGTAACAAAATTTTATGGATCTAAACTCATGGAAAGACTACTTTGGGAAGAGCACCAATGTATTGGACAAGTTTCTTTATGATTGCTACAATTTATATAATAATGAAATTCTAGATCTATTTGTTATAATCCCCCTTAAGGTAAGTCAATAGAACAATGCCAAATTAAATTTCAGTAGCATGCATTCTATGAAGAACTAAATTATTGTCCAAAGGAATAATTCTTTAATGGTGTAGCTTTAATCTAAGGCTAAAATTAAGAATACTTGAGAAAATATTTTACTATACATCATGTCAGAAAACTGTCTATTAATACAAATACTATTTCTCCAAAATTATTCTTAATAAGGAATATTAATAATAAGGTAGATAGGTGGTTTAAGATTACTTTTTCTTTAAAGTTCCTGCTTCAGGTAGACTAATATAAATTGTCAACCAATCAACAATAGGAATTTCTAACTTTCTTATAAAAATTAAGATACATAGACATATTCTTAAATAGATAGCCACATTACCTCTCCAAAGAATGAAGCAAGGGCCTAAGGGAAGGAATGTGATTTCATTTTAGGTTGTCTCCAACAATTTGAAAATGATAATTGGAGAACTGAAGTTTTGCATTATTGAATTTTCAATGTTGCAATTGATAGCTTTTTATTGAAATTTCACATTGCAGTCAAACTCATATACAAGCAAACTGAATGAAGTTCATAAACATTGTTGGTAAGTAATTTCACTTCTTGGTGAACCATCAGATGAATTATTTGGTACATTCAGCCCCACATAACTTATAGATTTTATATATTTTATGGACATTTTGGGAAAAAAAACAATTAAATATTGGATGACATCTGCCAAACTAAGTATTATGGTTTAAATATAATTGTGCCATTGTACCATTATTTTTTCAGTTAATGAGCTTGCAGAACTAATTGTCTGTTGAATCCATTTTTACAATATGAAAATAAAACCTTTATACTTAATGCTGAAGAAAAGCCACATAATTTTCTACCTATTAGGAAGAAGGGCTCGTGAATTTCATTCAAATTTGGTTTAAGTCATTAAGTAGGTTTAAGCCATTAAAATGTTATAAATATAATTATACTAATAATTATAAAGTAGGGTACAATGTATTATGATAAAATGTTAACTCATGTGTTTTGAGGCTATTAATTCTGACCCTTTTTTGTTAAGATACAAGCCCTTTATCTATATAAAAATAATTTCAGAGGTTATGTAGAATTACTACAGCTTCCCTCACATTGACTTGTGTCAACAGAGTGAAAGTTGGAGTGAGGTGTGTCCATTTTGATCTTGTAGATTCCTCACAATGCGACAGGAAGTGTAACTATGACCTCTAGAGGGAGAGTCATGCCCAGATCTTCGTGCTCCATGTGGGTACTTGTAACCTCAACACCCAAACATCCAGGTTATCAAAAGTGAAACCAGCATGCATTTTAGGGTGAGCAAAATAATGGGTGTTCAATCGGGAGCGAAGGCTGGAAGGTTTCTATTTTTGAAAAACGGGATGAACAACATTCTGTGTCCAGTGAGGTGTGACCATCCCTTGGCTTAATAAGGCCCCACCTACAGGAAACTAAAGGACTTCCCCAGTCAAAACAGACTTTCATATGGGAGAAAGTGTTCCATGAACACTTTATTGTAGAGATATGGTACATTTCATTTCATTTCATTTATTATGTATGTGTTTATTTATTTATTTATTTAATGAAACAGTGAGTTATGTATAACAAAGAAGAGAATTGAAGGCAACCAAATTTCCCTTAAATTTTAAAGCTGAAGAAGCAATATTTGTCATGTTTTAATCAGCATCTGGGCTCTAATGTTTTAAATGCTAACTTTAGTTTGGTTTAGGTTCAGAAATTTGGCTTTGGGAAGGAACAGGAACAATTAGAACCCAGAGATAATTATTCTATCTTTGTGAATATATCACCTGGAGCTTCACTTAGCTTCCCCAGAAAGCAGAGACTGAAGCTATACTTGAGAACTATATTCCTAAAAAGCAGGGAAGAGGGACAGAGTGAACACAGAAGGGAGAGAAAGCTCATCTTGGAAGGTATCATTAAGCTAGATGCTACTGAGTGCAACTAATTTTTAATTCTCCAGCATAATCCTAGAGAAGCCTCATTAAAGCCATCTTGAGATCATATATGAGAGTGTGAAGAAAGGGAGAAAAATGTATTCACCATTCTCATCTCTCATTTTCCCCAGGGGGTAACTCCAGTTACAAATATGTGCAAACCTAGCGGGGGCTTTCTCATAGCAGCACCAAGGTCATTAGAACAATACCTGGAAAAAGACACAAAGACGTTCTGGAGTATGCTGAGAAACATTTTATGCAATTATATAGGAGCTACCAAATGTTAAACTAGCAACAACAAAAACATAAAAAGTTGGTACTAAATGGCCATTACATTAAAAGTATGCTTATTGTTTTAATTTTGCTACAGTTATTTGTAAGTATAAGTTCTTCACATTAATATTAGTGAAAGATCTTGTTACTATTTCAAAGAGAGATATAATGTACAGTATACAAGACGAGTGGTTATCTCTATTTGGCCACAAACATTTTGTCTATGCTTGAAGTCAGTATACAGTTGAGTTTATATATTAGTATCAACAAATGTTACTTATATTCAATCAAATGAATGTTGGATTTCTGCATGAAATCTGGAAATGGTAAGTTGAAGGCAAAAACACATGGAAAATAGAAATGTTCAAATAGAGAAATAATACAGGGAACTTAATTTTGCTCTGACAAGAAATTTAAAAGTACAGAAGTAGGCACTCCTGTTTCTACAATAAGTAATGCTGAACAATTGAAAATCAACAACTTTTCCTGAATCCATCAGATACTCAAGTAGGCAGGGCCAACAGTCACTCTGAAAACTGGAGACAGGAAGTTCCAGAGGGGCACATCCTGATCCGCTTACCTGGCTGAGAAGATACAGGGGCCTTTAATAGGAAGAAACGTTCAAATGGCAACTTTGACAAATTGCTGAAGGCTGAGTGTGGACCATTATGAAAGTGAGAAACTCCTGGCTTGCAGCCTCAGAAGAGGCAGCACTTATTTGTGGGTTTTATGTCTAAGACCCCAACATTTCTCATGGTGAAGAGCTGAGAAGCTTCCCCTATTGGCTTGGCAGGAGAAGGGGGAGAATAATCATTGTGAAATACGCACAGAGAAATTGCAAAACAAAAGCCTCTTTGAGGGAAAATACTTTAGCAGCACATTTTGGGAGAGAAAGAAATTCCTTTATTCTTGCCTTTTTTTTATTTTAGCGTATTATGGGGGTACATGTGTTAAGATTACATATATTGTGCCTGCCCCCCCCCCCTAGTAAGAGCTTCAAGCATGTCCATCTCCCAAACGTAGCACATCTTTCTCATTGTGGTTGCATACACCCACCCCTCCTCCCCCCTCCCATCCTCCCAACACTCAATAAATGTTACTCCTATATGTCCACTTAGGTGTTGATCCGTTAATACCAATTTGCTGGTGAGTACATGTGGTGCTGGTTTTTCCATTCTTGAGATACTTCACTTAGTAGAATGGGTCCCAGCTCTATCCAGGAATATACAAGAGGTGATATATCACCGTTGTTTCTTAAAGCTGAGTAGTATTCCATGGTATACATATACCACATTTTATTAATCCACTCACGAATTGATGGGCACTTGGGTTGTTTCCACAGCTTTGCAATTGTGAATTGTGCTGCTATAAACATTCGAGTGCAGGTGTCTTTTTCATAAAGTGACTTTTTTTTTTTTTTTTTTGAGACAGAGTCTCGCTTTGTTGCCCAGGCTAGAGTGAGTGCCGTGGCGTCAGCCTAGCTCACAGCAACCTCAAACTCTTGGGCTCAAGCAATCCTCCTGCCTCAGCCTCCCGAGTAGCTGGGACTACAGGCATGTGCCACCATGCCCGGCTAATTTTTTCTATATATATTAGTTGGCCAATTAATTTATTTCT
>VSMD01140973.1:0-14010 GCA_008750895.1 Mirza zaza
AAAATCCTAAAGATTCAACCAAGAAATTCCTGGAACTGATAAATGAATTTAGTAAAGTCTCAGGATACAAAATCAATACACAGAAATCAGAGGCATTCATATATGCCAACAACAATCAAATCGAAAACCAAATCAAAGACTCAATTCCCTTCACAATAACAACAAAGAAATTAAAGTACCTAGGAATATACTTAACCAAGGAGGTAAAAGACCTCTACAGGGAGAACTATTAAATACTAAGGAAGAAAATAGCAGAGGATCTAAACAGATGGAAATCCATTCCATGCTTGTGGATTGACAGACTCAACATCATTAAAATGTCTATATTACCCAAACTGATCTACAGATTCAATGCAATACCTATTAAAATCCCATCAGCATTCTTCATAGATATAGAAAAAATAATTTTACGCTTCGTATGGAACCAAAGAAGACCCTGAATATCAAAAGGAATTCTAGGCAACAAAAACAAAATGAGAGGCATTAATATGCCAGATATCAAACTATACTACAAAGCTGTAGTAATTAATTCAATCTGGTATTGGCATAAAAATAGGAATATTGACCAAAACAGAACTGAGAATCCTGATATAAAACCATCCTCATATAGCCATCTAATCTTTGACAAAGCAAACAAAATCATATGCTGGGGAAAAGAATCCCTTTTTAATAAATGGTGCTGGGAAAACTGGATAGCCACTTGTAGAAGGCTAAAGCAGGACCCACACCTTTCACCTCTCACAAAAATCAACTCACACTGGATAACAGACTTAAACCTAAGGTACGAAACTATTAGAATTCTAGAGGAAAATGTTGGAAACACTCTCCTAGACATCAGCCTAGGCAAAGAGTTTATGAAGAAGTCCCCAAAGGCAATCAAAGCAGCAACCAAAATAAAGAAATGAGACATGATCAAACTAAAAAGCTTCTGTACAGCCAAAGAAACAGTCATGAGCGTAAACAGACAACATACAGAGTGGGAGAAAATTTTTGCATCCTACGCATCCGATAAGTGGTTTATAACTAGAATATACTTAGAACTCTCGAAAATCAGCAAGAAAAAATCAAATAACCTTATTAAAAAGTGGGCAAAGGACTTGAACAGAAACTTTTCTAAAGAAGATTTAAGAATGGCCAACAAACATATGAAAAAATGCTCAACATCTCTAATCATCAGAGAAATGCAAATCAAAACCACAATGAGATATCTATCACTTAACTCCAGTGAGAATGGCCTTTATCAAAAAGACCCCAAACAACAAATGCTGGCGTGGATGTGGAGAGAGAGGAACACTCCTACACTGCTGGTGGGACTGCAAGCTAGTTCAACCTCTGTGGAAAGTAATTTGGAGATACCTTTAAGTGATACAAGTAAATCTACCATTTGACCCAACAATCCCATTACTGGGCATCTACCCAAAAGATCCAATGACACTCTACAAGAAAGACACCTGCACTCGAATGTTTACAGCAGCACAATTCATAATCGCAAGGCTGTGGAAGCAGCCCAAGTGCCCATCAATCCAAGAATGAAGTAATAAAATATTGTATATGTATACCATGGAGTACTATTCAGCTCTAAGAAACAATGGTGATATAGCACATCTTATATTTTTCTGGTTAGAGCTGGAACCCATACTACTAAGTGAAGTATCCCAAGAATGGAAAAAACAAGAACCATATATACTCACCAGCAAACTGGTATTAGCTGAGCAGCACCTAAGTGTACTCATAGGTACTACAGTAATAGGATATTGGGTGGGGGGGGTGTATACACATAAATAATGAGTGAGAAGTGCACTGTCTGGGGGATTGTCATGCTGGAGACTCAGACATGTGGGGGGAGGGGGGAAAGGGCATTTATTGAAACCTTACAATCTGTATCCCCATCATATGCCGAAATAAAAAAAAAAAAAAAACAGAAAGAGAATAAACACAAAGAGAAGACATAAAAAAAAAAAAACAATCTGGGAATGAGATTGAACCTTTAAAATATTGGGCTTTTGCCTACAGGTTTAAAATTATTTTCAGTTCTCACAATAAAACCTTATATTATAGATTCAGAAAGTCCTATTTCATGTGAAAATCACTCTGTCAATTAAAGCATGAAAATTGTAATAGTGTTATATTCACATTCCTCAACAGCAAGGTTACAATGGTGTTCTAATGTATGTTGTATCAGCTTATGGAGAGTTAGGAACAGGATTAGGGCTGATAGAGATGTTCTGCTACAATAGTACTGCCACTGCCCATTAGACACAGAGATTCTGAAATTTTGCAAGCTGTATTTCCACTGACTGCAGTCAATGGATTTTGATTTGGTCTCTAGTTATTTCCATGTTCGTAAAACCAAAGACCAATTTTTAGTCCACATGTCATTTGAGCTATCATTATCATTTTTAATAGTTGAACAGTCACTTCTTTAGTTTATTTGCTTGACTACCAGGAAAATAGTTTCTGTTGGTCTCTCATCTGTTCCTCATATCAATTGTTTATCTTCCTTCTTTTTACTTTTAAACATGAAGTGCATTAAATGGAAATTGCCAATTGGCAAATATTCTTTTCTATTCTAGACTTCTCTCCTTCACTTGCAACTTAGATGTTAAATAGATTTTTCCAACTCAACATAGCCAATGCTGAATTGATTTTTCTCCTAAACTTTTTTCTGCTATTGTATCACCAACCTTGCCTAATGGCATCTCTATCTTTCTAATTGCTTAGGTCAAGGGTTTGGAATAATCTTTGATGGCTAACTTTCTGTCAAACCTCACATTCAGTCAATCAGAGAAAATCGTTAGCTCTAACGTAGAATCATAACTGGAATCTAATCAGTTTCTACCATCTTTAATGTTACCACCCTGGTCTGAGAAACCAATATCCCTTACCTGTTTTATAGCAATAGCTTTCTCATTGGTCTTACTCTTCTATCCCTGCCAACCCTTCCTCTTTCAGCCAGCAAATTTAACTCAAGATATAAATTTGATTATGTCATTACTTTGCTCAAAACTATTTTTTGAGTCAGAATTTCACACTGTCACCCAAGCTAGAGTTTAGCGACATCACCATAGGACACTGTAACCTCTAACTCCTAGGCTCAGGCAGTTCTTCTGCCTCAGCCTCCAAGTAGCTGGGACTACAGGTGTGCACACCACCATGCCTGGCTAGTTTTTTGTGGGTTTTTTTGTTGTTGTTTTGTTTTTTTTTTTCCTATTTTTGAGATGGGTCTTGCTCTTTCTCAGGCTCGTCTGAACTTCTGACTTCAAACAATCCTCCCGCTTCGTCCTCTAATAGTGCTAGGATTACAGGCTTGAGCCACCTTGCTTGGCCTCTGCTCAAAACTTTTAATGTCATCCCCAAACAATAAAATTCTTTTAATAATTTGAATGCCTATATGACCTGGCTCACATTTCCCATCTGGCCTTTTTTCCTACTACTCTCTCAGGGCTCAGTGTGATCCAGACGCATTAGTCTACTTGCAGTCTGTATATTATGCTAAGGATTTTCCTGCTGTGAGAGAGTGTGGGCTGTTTCCCATGCTTGGAACTCTTCTCCCCCAGCTTGCTCCTTCACTGCAGTTCTCCATGTATTAATATATGGCACCCCATCATTGATCTATTCCCTGACAACACTGTATAAAATGGGCATACTCCTACATAACAACTTTCTAACTTAGCCATGTTTATTCACTATAGCACTTAAAACTATCTGATATTAAACTCTATCTGACATAGTACATATAGATAATAATTTATTGCTTACTATGTGGTCATGTACTAAACAAAGTGAAAATGCAAGCTATCATAAAACTCATGTTTTACTAGAAGGACATAGGTAGGAAACCACTAAAAAGTAATACATTTTATATATGAATTGTTCAATTAAGTATAATAAAATGGGAAAGAGGATGCCAAGAGTGAAAAAGAAGGGGAAATTTCATATATGAACACCAGGAAAGAATTCATTAAGAAAATAGCATTTGAAGAAAGACTTGAACAAAGAGAATGAGAAAATCAAGGACATGTCTAGGAGAAGGACATTCATTCTAAGCAATATTAATGATTAAGTGAATAGAAGCTGAAATCATAATGTTGACTGGTGTGACTAAGAAAAGATTAAAATGCTGGTGTGACTAGAGTGGGGATGATAAAAAACTGAAGGTATTGTGTTAGGAGTGTTGCAATGTTAAGTAGGGTTGTTAGGGCAGGTCCAGGATTATTCCTGGAGTACTTGAAGGGATAGATAACATATGGGTGAAGTAAAGGAAGGGGAGAGAAAATGTTAGATGATGAAGTCATAAGCATTCGTGGCCAGATCACTTAGAACATTGCAAGACATTGGGAGGATTCAGCATTTGCTCTACGTGAAATGGAAACTATTGGAGGATTTTAAGCAGAGCAGTTACATAAAGTGGTGTACATTCTAACAGCATCATTCAAAGTACTATGCTGAAATACTGCTAGATGGCATTGGTATTAATAGAAGAAGAATTATTTAAAGGCTACTACAACAATCCAAGCAAGAAACGATGGTGGTTTAAATCAGAGTGTTAAAATTTAAGAGAGACCAAAATATAAGGGAAAGAAGTAAAGATAACATTTTAATGGATATTTTCTCAAAATAGGAGGAAAGAAGAGATATAGTACCTAAAGTGAGAAAATGCAGTCTAGATGGAGAATGAAACATTCAAATGAGAAAAGAATAGCAGGCTTGTATGACAATAGGAAGTTGTCAGATATGAGGCATAATTTGAGATTAGGGTCACACTTGTCTGTTTATTAGCATTTCTCTTCCACACTTGAATGAATACTATTGAGGCAGATATCTTGTCGCTTTTGTTCAATTCCATATTTCCCAAGGCTTACAAGTCCTTAATACCTAAAATGTATTCTGTAAATATTTGTTAAGTAAATGCATGCATTATGGAATTGTTGGTAACTTGATGTAGAATTTTAAAAAAGAAGAATACTAGTTTGTGTATGTTAATGAAAGGGTATTGATTATGAAGCAGGGTGACCAAAACAATTACAATATGTATTATAAATAAACCTCAATCCTTCTAACATTTTTTGCCTTATACAGGAATACTCAGTCATTAGAAAATGGCTATGAAATTCAAAGATCATACATATTTTCCCATATGCTGAACAAATTTAACAAAATCTAATAATATTTTCTTCATGCTCACCATGTACCACGTAGGAGCAAAATAAGGATAAAGAAAACGTAGCCCTCTCCCATACAATTTAAAAAGTCATAAAAATTAATTTGCCTTAAGTAAGACAAATCTCATAGATCGGGCCACATCATGGGAAGCTTTCACAGTTATGCAGGATTTTGTTAGATGAAAAAGGAGTATACGATCACAGAGAGAAATAATATGGTTTACAAATATAGTGCACATGTGTGAATATGAAAAAATTGGATAGAATTATTCCCTAATTTTTGTCAGCTGAAGGGACGTTTTTGGTATAATCCTAAATGTGCCTTAATATAATGCAATGGAGGGAAATATTTTATGTTTAGAGTTTACTCAAGAGTAATTTTTTTTATTTCCAATCAATAACCACAAGAACAACAAAGAGAACAACCACAACATTTTATGCAATTTTTATCCCCAAATATTGCAGTTCACAGAATGCACAATACATTTTGCCTGAAACGCTTTCATTTATTTTACATTCAGATACCATTAAACATTTTATAAATGCTAAAACCCATTTTCACAAAAATGTAATTCACATTTGCATACGCAAAAAATTTCACACACTATTTCATATGGATTATAGAAAGTTCATGAAATACAACATTGAATGGCCATTTTAGATTAATTATCCATGAGATCTATATTTTGCAGATCTTATTGAATGAAGCAATCTTCTTAATCAATAAGCTGGTAAGAAGTGTATCACTGGGAAAGGTGAAGCATTTGCAGATATAAAACTTGAAATATTTTTAATATGATATTAAATAATTTGAAATAATCAAGAACATCAAGAGTATCACTGTTCCAAGAGCTTTACATAAGTAACTGTATTTCTTTCTTAAAATTTTTTTTAGTATTATGATAATTAGTACCTCCTTTAACATATCAGGGAAATAAGACAGAGAAATAAGCAGCCTGTCATTGTTGAATGTGAGTAAATGGAAGAGCCAAGATATAAACACAGGTGGTCTTATTCAGTAATCTGCTGTGTTAATCAAAATGCTGTATTTCTTTTAACAAAGAAGATTTTAAAAATGAAATTAGATAATTAAAGGAGATCAAAGCGGAATCAACTACTGTTCCATACTAGTTAAACACTATAGCCATGTTTGAGTAAATACGGATTGGATGTTTGTTCAATGTCCACTAAGAATATGTGCTCCCAGTATTGGGGGAATAGTTTTTTGCCAAACAATTCATCCACTGAAAAAGAAGAATCAAATATATAAATGATATCTTTAAAAACATCAGAGTGCTATCAATGAAGTACGAACTTGAGGGACCTAAAACCCAGAAGAAAAGGGAAATATAGAAAATTGAACCTCAACTTTTGCACTTCTCTCTTTGAGCAATTTGCTCAGCATAATCTGTGGTTGTGTTAAGCAGCCATCCTGCAGGGATAGAAGGAAAATATCAGAGTTAAGGGTGCTTCATTAACCACTTCGGTACCGTGCTCACCCACAAAACCTTGCCCACAGCCGGCATTCATAGTCCCCACGATAGTTTCTTCTGTGCATTGACGACGAATCTGTTTTGCTTTTGTGTGATGAGGAAAGCTTTAAAGCACTGAAAGCTTGTTTTACTTTACAGGCAGCTTCACTTGTAATGTAAATCAGAATAGGTAACATATACATATGTTTTCATTATGTTATTTTTAAATGTTCACAATTTTATTTTGATAAATGAAAAATTAGAAAAGTCATATCACGGCTGTCAGCTAAAGTCGGTTCATCTGTGGCTATTACCTATAGTCAACGCTGGTACCGAAAATGTCCACACCTGAGCAGCGAGGATAAGTGATAACAAGACCAACTCTTACAAAGACTGATGCAAGTACCCAAAGAGCTAAATCCATGGTATAATTAAGCCAATCTTGTACCCATGCTAATTGCTGGCTGAAGCACAAGTAAATTTCCCACTGGAAGAAATTAACACCATTTAAATTCACATATCACCTCTCTATAATTCTTCATTTAAAATGTCTTATATTAGTTAAAACTTACCAGTAAACCAGGAAAAAAAAAGACCAAATGACTGATAATAAGAGAAAAACACACAGTAGATGCATATGCACAGTAGATGTAAGGATGTTACCAGTCTGGATTAGATATAATTGATTTACTCTAAAATTTACAAGTTAAGATAGAAAATTCAAGGAAAAATAAAAAACTATGTAGAAGATGTAAATATAAGATATAAACACAGGAATGGAATAGAGAGTTCAAATGATGATTTAATTGATGGCAGATGAGATGCACCAAAAGAGAGAATAAGTGAATTGGGAGATATTTCACAACAATATCATAAAATTAAAACACAGAGAAATAAAGAAAAGAGAAACAAAATTATAAGAGATATATGGAATACAGAGAGAAAGAGGATCTCAGAAAGAAAGGTAAGCATAATGGGACAGAAGCTTTTAATTATTTCAAAATTGTTCAAGGGAACATGTCATAATTGCAAAAAGCACTGGGAAAGCCAAGAAGGAAAAGTACAGAGAAAGCCATGCTCATACCTGTAATCCTAGCACTCTGGGAGGCTGAGGCAGGACGATCACTTGAGGGTCAGGAGTTCAAGACCAGCCTGAGGAAGAGGGAGACCCTGTCTCTACAAAAAATAGAAAAATTAGCCAGGTGTGGGGGCAGGAGCCTGTAGTCCCAGGTACTCAGGAGGCCCAGGCAGGAGGGTAGCTTGAGCCCAGGAGTTTGACGTTGCTGTGAGCTAGGCTGACACCATTGCACTCTAGCCCGGGAAACAGAGGAAGACTCTGTCTCCAAACAAACAAACAAAACTAATAAAACACAAAACAAAAGACTAAAATGAGAAAGAAACACATTCCATTCAAAAGAGAAAAAGCAAGATTCTAACTAAAGCATTGGGAACAAGCAAACAAAGAAATTATAGCTCCCCAAAGAAAAAGAACATAGCTGTGAACCTAGAATATCACATCGAATAAAAATATCTTTCAAAAATGCAAGGAAATAAAAACATCTTAAAGCATGTTGAAACTGAGAAAATTGCAGTAAAGGTAAGTTATATAGAAGAAAAATAATCTCATGTGATTGAGCTGAGCCCCTTTGGATTTCCTCTCTTCTTTTTCTTGATTAGTCTAGCAAGTGGTCTATGAATTTTGTTTATCTTTTCCAAGAGCCAACTTTTTGTTTTATTGATCTTTTGCATTGTTTTTTGGTCTCAATTTTGTATAATTCTGTTCTGATCTTTGTTATTTCTTTTCTTCTGCTAGTTTCTATTTTGGTTTGTTCTTGTTTTTCTAGTCCCTCGAGGTATGAAATTACATTGTTAATGTATGATATTTCCTTATTTTTAATGTAGGTATTTAATGCTATAAACTTTCCTTTTGGCACTGCATTTACTGTGTTCTAGAGGTTGGGTATATCATGTCACTAGTTTCATTCATTATAAAAAAACTTTAATTTTCATCTTGATCACTGACACAAAGATAATTCAGGAGCAGGTTGCTTAATTTCTATATATTTTTATAGTTCTGAAAGGCTCCTCTTGGAATTGATTTCAAGGTTTATTCTACTTTGGGCTGACTAGGTACTTGATATGATTTTGATTTTTTAAAATTTATTGAGATTTGTTTTATGGCCTAAAATATAGGCTATCTTGGAAAATTTTCCGTGCACTGAGGAGAAGAATGCATATCATGAAGTTCTTGGGTAGAATGTTATGTAAATATCTGCTAGGTCTATATGTTCTGGAGTCAAGTTTAATTCCAGTGTTTGTTTGCTGATTTTCTGACTTGATGATCTGTCCAGTGCTGTCAATGGAGTGTTGAAGTTCCCCATTATTATTGTATTGTTGTCTATCTCTTTTCTCAGGCCAAGGAGTATTTGTTTTATGAATCTCAGTGCTCCATTGTTGGGTGTACACATATTGAGAATTGTGATATTTTGTTGAATTGCTCTCTTTATCATTATATAATGAACTTATTTGTCTTTTTGTTTTTTTTACTTTTGTTGTTTTAAAATCTGCTTTATCTAAGTATAGCTACTTCTACTCAGTTTTGGTTTCCATTTCTTATGAAATATATTTTTGCACCCTTTTCCTTGAGTCTATAAGTGAGTCTTTGTAGACAGTATTTTATTGGGTTTTGTTTTTTGTTTTATCCACTCCACCAATCTATCTTATATTTTAAGTGAGGCATTTAGTCTGTTTATATTCAAAGTTAATGTTGATATGTGGGGTTCTGTTCCTGTTATAATATTAATTATTACCTAATTGCTTTGTATTCTCAATTGTGAAGTTGTTTTTATAGGACTTGTGAGTTTTATGGTTTCATGTATTTTAATGCTGGCAAGTATCTAACTTTCCATGTTTGAACTCCTTTGGACATTTTGCGTATGGTTTTAGCATTTGCTTTTTTAGGAAAGGTTTTATTTCTCCTTCATTTATGAATTTCAGTTTATCAGGATAAAAAATTAAAGCCTGATAATTCTTTCCTTTAAGGACATTGAAAATAGAACTCCAATTTCTCCGGGCTTGTAAAATTTCTGATGATAAGTCTAATTAGCTTTCTTTTATAGGTAATTAGATATTTTTCTCTTGCTACTTTTATCTTTTATTTTTTCTTCACATTGACTTTAGGTAGTCTGATGACTATAAGTTTGGTAAATTTTTCATTCATGTCCTGGAGTATTTTTCTCATTTCTTTGTGTTGGTTTTCAACTTTCTCTTAGATCTCCCTAAGCTTCTTTACAATCAATATTTTAAATTTTTTATCTGCATTTCAGACTTTTTCATTTGGTTGGGCTCTATTGCTAGAGAGCTAGTGTGCTCTTTTATGGGTGTTGAAATATTCTGTTTTTTTCATACTGCCAAAGTTCTTACACTAGTTCCTATTCATCTGGAGAAATAGTCACTTCCTCTTTTTCAATTTACTATTGTTTGGATGGGGCTTTTTAAATTTTTTCCCCTTTAGGGCGTAACTGTAATGTACACTTTATTTGGTTGTTTGGCTTTGGTTTTGGGGGCTCACAGGGGATGAAGGCTCTGTATGTATTCTTTCATTATGGATAACCTTTTTGTGGTGGCTTTCTCAAATGCTAATTGTAGGAGCAATGTGCTGGTGATATAAGCAGGCTCATTCCCTTCTGCAGATCTTGAATTACATAAGTCTCAGGAAGCTTATCTCATTCTCCAGCATTGTGCATTTCTGACAGTAGGTTGTATATTGGATTGCGGTGTTCAACGTCTAGGATAGTAGATGACACTTACATGTAACAGCCAGCTGCAGTAGAAATCATAAATATGTTCTTGATATATATTTGCCAGGAGGGTCTCTCAATTGGTTCTGGCAGTGAGCTGGCCCATAGAATGCCCTATGTCTTGTATTTCCTACTCAGCACCAGAAGGGGGTAACAAAGTTGGGTGGAGAGTAATCACCGAGATTACCCTCATACACTCTAATTACAAGCAGAGGTATTAGCCCTGATGGTGGTGGGAGCTTGTGGCAAATGCACCACAGATTCTGCTAAGGGGCTGCCTGAAGGGGGCTATTTCAGCACCATGGCCTAGATAGAAAAGATGTGATCTGTCTCCCTGTCAGACCCCTGTCCTCATGAATTTCAGTTCAGGTAAACACTGTCTTTTATCTCCAGGTTCCACTGTAGATGAGGGCCATGGAAATGGCGGTCCACAGCTCTCTGCCCAAACTGCCTCAGGGCAGAATCTCTTCCCTCAGCCCAAAACAGAGCTTTGCAGCCCTCCTAAACTCTGCTGTCTGAAGCTGCAGCTCTGTGAAGGGAAGATCATGGGGACCACCCTTCGTGTTAGCATGGATGCAATGGGCATGCCAGGAGTAGGGGTGTAGTAGTTGCTCCTAAAGGTCCTGGTGTTGCTGTCTCTCTGTGCATCCACACCAACAGGAAGAGCTGAGGCTGTGTCTGCAGCAGTGGGCAAGGCTAGGAAGAGAAATCCCAGTTTTCACATGTCCTCCCAGGCACTGACAACTGGTTGTTAGGGTAGAACCACCCTCCTCCATTTCAGGACCCAGCTCTACACCCATGATTCCTCTGGGAGGGGTGCAGACACCTTCAGCTCACAAGCAGAGAGCATTCACATAGAGGCAGGCTTACAGTCTGATTTCCTTTGTCCCAAGGGTCTCTTTGATGCTGCACTGTCTGTTTCCATAGGGCAGCCTGCCTGATGGTAGAACTCTGGGAGTCCTGTTGGACTTTTGTGGTTGTCACAGTTTAAGTAGTCCTGGGGCATCCAGTGATGCAGAGATAGAAGGACTGAGACCCCTTGGGCAGGATAGAGGTCTACCGCAGGTGCACAAGCAGTATGGCACCTGCCACCTCAGCTTAAGGGGGGAAGGGAAGTGACCCTGCATGGGATTGCAGCCCAGTGCTCTGCTCATAAGAAGGTCCCAAATTGCTGTCCACAACAATGCTTAATTTACGAGGGTAGAGGAGCTCCCTAGCTATTCAGGGGCCAGATATCTGCCACAGGGGTGAGGGAAGCAAAAAGAAACACCCCTGTCTACTCTTTCCCAGGGACTCCAAGTTCCCTGGGGGTTGATAACTGCTAAACTCTTACTTCCTTCTTATTCTGTGCCCCAACTTCTTCCTGTGGGTTCTCCAGTAGGTTCTGGTACTCTTCCCTCAGAATTCCACTTGGGCCCTGCTCCTTCACCTGTATCTTGGGTTCTTCTTCCTAAGAACTGGTGGCTGATGTCGCTAGTCAACCATCTTGAAAAAAATCACATGTGTTAAGTCATCCTAGCAGCAAATTTCAATGTCATATTCCATGATTTCTACAAACACTGTGCTGCTAGTGCCAAAATATGTACCTCTATATTTAATATATATTGAATACTGACTTATGAATATTCTTTGACTTAAAATTAGTATGCAAATTTTTCCTGTTTACACATCTACATTATATGTCACTAGTGCTATGCTCTTTATCTCTTTCTTTTCATCAATTCTAGTGTTTTGTATGCAAATGTAATTTATTTATTTTTTTTCTATTTGAGAACCTACTTGTTTTCAGGCACTTGTTTCTATTTGAGAGCCTAAGTGTTTTCTGCCTTCAATATTAGAGCTTATCTTGTAACAACAAACCCTTTCTTGTTTGTTTGTTTTTTGGTATGACAAAAATATACCTGTTCGAATTTAAAATTTAAATATTGTTTATATAACTTCTTTTTCTATTTTTCAATATTTTTGTATGAAATAAAATAAATTTTCTGCCATGGCCCTCCAGTGGACAAATCATTACTGTTACTTTTAATTAGATAATGTTTTGGTAGAAATATCTGCATGCTGTCACCCAGCATAACTAGGCAATTTTCCTCAAACATCATATAATAAATATAGTAAAGCACCAGGAGTTTTGTTTTTGTTTCTAAATTACCAAATTCATGAATATAAAAGTGTTCATTTTCTAAAGGGCAACCCAAAGTTGCATATGTTGCATGAGTTTTTAATATATTAATAATAGAAATAATACTCATGTGAATTCTGATCAGTTACTAAATCAGTTACTACAACTTCAAGATGAAAAAAACTTTTCTAAATAAAATGCAAAACCCTTGAAAGTATAAAATAAACTATTGATAAATAAAAATGTATATTAAAAGTTTTCTATAAAAAAATAATAAGCAAAGTCAAAAGAACAATGATATGTGAAATTATTACCAAGAAAAAGTGATATTCCTTAACATAGAATTCCTATACACCATTAAGAAAAATAATATCAAATAGAAAAAATAAAACAAGTAATATGAATGGACAACTTCAGCCAATGAAATGATCTCTAAGTATAGGACATAAGAATAGTTTCTGATAAGATATATAAACTAAAAAAAAAATACAAACACATCAATTTTTTATTATCCAACTGCATATCCTTATGCAACTTCTACCCTATCTAGAAGTTGCATAATATAATAGATGATGAAGGTATAAAGAAACTAAAATTCCCAATCATTTCTCCCATCTAAGTTCTAATAGGCTTGACCTGGCTTATCTTCTGAGATCAGAAAAGATCCAGCACATTCAAGGTGGTATAAGCCATAGACAAAGCTCATTTATTTCTGACTGGAAAATAAATTTCTTTAATATCTATGAAGGGCAATTTTGCAATATTTGTCAAAGTAAAAATACGCATTTAAAATATCATTTCTAAATTGTTTTCTTCATTTATTCAAATAAATATGAAATGATTTAGGTATAAGATTAATTACTACAGTCTTACAGCATTATTTTTAAAAGTACAATATTAGAAATAATGTAAATATCCAAAATAGAAGACAGGTTAATTAATTGTGGTGTATTCACTAATGGAATAATTTGCCTTCTTGGAAAATAATAAAACGTCTCTTTACAGTTATAAACATATTTTTAAAAAATATAAGCATATATAGTGCATTTGTGTAAAAATATGGCAAAATAAAATATAAATATGTATTTATACATACATATTTGAAAGGATGCCTAATAAGCTAATAGTTGCATTTATTTTGGGGAAATAGAATTATATTAAGAAAACTAGCAAAACGAATAAATTAAAAGTTAAAATTAAACTAACTGAACAAAGATTTCATTAAGTAAAAGTTACCAGAAAGTTATGAAATCTATATAAGCTATAATTAAGAAAAAGAAAGGTAACTTCTACAAAGCAGTAATGAAAGCAGAAATTGTGGAATACTAAATTCCTTTCCATGTTATAGTCCACTGAGTTGAGGCTGATCGATAAAACTATTTTAAAGGTTTTTAAGGTGAAGAGTAATGACCCTCACTGGGAATTGGTGTGCTCTACTTTTCTGTCACTTTTGA